>KV454819.1:0-22857 GCA_001662585.1 Pseudogymnoascus sp. WSF 3629
TAAAGGGGCTCAGTTCAGGGCCTAGATCAGCAAACACCATCTCCTACATCACGTGGTGACACATTTGGAGGTCACGTGGGGGGCACTCCTTATCACAGCCAAAAGTGCGAATCTCGATAAGGATGTTCTGGTATTATATAGAATAGACGAGACGGTAAAAGCCCAGCAGCATGACCCAAGCCTTAGATACTGTTGTAGAGACAGTCAATATTCTTGCCCATCTGACTCGTCGGTATATAGCGGTGATACGCGCTCCACCACCGCTGGGTTGAATGAGCCATCCCACACCTTGGTTGTGCGAGAGGAGCCCGAAGAATTTGCCATTTTCATGTCCATTATCCATGAACAACCCCTTCGATACAGATGCAGTGCTTGCCAATGTGTTCATGAGCTTCTGGCCACCTTTGGCGAACGTATCCACGATGGAGACTATCCATCGTCAACAAAATAAACCAGAAGAGCTTACTTACCTGCAAGATAATCATAAGAATGCCACCTGATATGTATATAAGTGTATCCACCACACGACGGTTTGGTCTTGGACGGAATATTTCCGTGGAGGCGCTCAATTTTCAGTTATCCCCATCAATGAGCCTATAGGCGTTCGACTTACCGATATCAAAATTAAGTTAGAAATCACTTTGTTCGTAGCGGGCGGCATTTTCATCAGAGACACAATTGCGGTGACGGAACGGGGCGGTGGTGAGAACGACCGGTGACAAGAGAGCGGCGGCGGCGGCAGCGAGAACAGCCGGCAACGGGAGAGTAAATCGACAGCACTGCGACAATGGCAAGAGCGAGGAATCGCAGATTCTTCGCAGAGAGCGGTAACCAACGGCGATGCTGTGTTGGTGGAATGAGCCTTAGTTCGGGACTCTAAGGCAGGCAGCCAACCAACTTGCCTACTCTGGCCCGAAATGAGCTGGTGGCTGCAGCGTTGCGGAGCGAGCATTATTTATAGGTGACCGTAAGATCCATGGATTGGGCCGCGGGAAAGGGTTGGGGGGGGGGGTGGGAATCAGGGGGGGAAAGTAAATAAAGTAGTCGTTTGAATGCGCGCGGGAAGTTCTCCCATAGCATCTCCGCCGTAAAATATATGTCTCGTTTGCTGCGTATCTCAGAAATGGTGATGATTCTCTCCAAAGCTGATGCTGGAGTTGAAGCTGCGTGGTTTGGGAAGAGGGGTATGGGGAAGCTAGATCGAATCCTGTTGCGCAAGTTGATAAGCTGGCCGGTGAGTTCGGATATCAGAATAACATCAGACAATAGGGATACCAGAGCCATTTATCAGAGTTGGCCATTGGAATTCTCGTATCGCGCTGTTCTCGTGGTTTGGGGGGTGCAAGACAGCTGGGAAAAGTGGTTCCTTACCTCACCAGCTTCCAAGAGAAAAAATATAGCAGTGAAGTCACCTCTTGATGCAACAAACCATACTTCATATTTCCATGTTCGGAATTATGAAGAGCCGTAGCGTGTCAAGATGTTCATCACTTGGAGAAGCTGGTTGAGATAAACTGGATCGCTGAGAAGGGGTTGACATGTAGGTTGACTGATATAAATTTGTTCTAGACGAAATACTCATCTAGCAACACCGCATCGGGATACGCTGATGGTAACTCCATCGGAGACTCCATGTGCGCCCCGCCACGGCTCAGAACTCGACGATAAAAGCCGTAATAAGAAGCGGACGCTCTTAACTTACTTGACGACCTTGCCACCACCGGTGAGAATTAGGAACGCCAACAAGAAAACGACAGTGGCAAGAGATTCCGTGACAGGAAGTATACTTCTCGTCATGAACACGAGACTTCACTCCTCACTCCTCGTAGCCCCCACTCCCGTATTCCACACCCAAACCCCGTTCCTATATCCAAAAGAAAGCAAACAGCCTCACGAATGCATCCCTCCTCACGTCTTTCCTGACCTATCAAGGTTAACTCACTGGAGCGTTATATACTGGGAGAATTGTCATGACTGGTGCATGAAAAGACTTAATTATAGTTACGATGGATTGCCAGCTTCTATTCCACGTATTCCCCAGTGTATATCCGACATCCTTGCCTTTGAAGATCTCGATGATATGGCAACAACCACCTTACATATTGCTCCTCGATGTATGCCTGGTATTCCGCAGCGGCTGACGACTCGACCCACCCGGTAGTGCCTGCATATTCATTGTCAACCTCATCCGACGTAGCAGTAGCGGCTTCTGCTTTCAGTTCTGCTGGCCGAGTCTCCGGTTTTCTCGTTCGGTCGTCCCATACAAAGCCTCTGTTACAATATGGGAGACCGACTCGTACTCGTCG
The DNA here is from genome assembly GCA_001662585.1 of Pseudogymnoascus sp. WSF 3629. NCBI lineage: Eukaryota > Fungi > Ascomycota > Leotiomycetes > Thelebolales > Thelebolaceae > Pseudogymnoascus > Pseudogymnoascus sp. WSF 3629. Next base: position 2,307 of record KV454819.1, read on the forward strand.
CTCAACTTCGACATCTGCACTGCCTGCATTGTCATCTTTTCGATTTGCATAATGCTTGCTCTCTTGGAATATATACTTTCGAGAGCTATCCCACTCGTAGGACTTTCCCACAATTTGACCAGTGAGAAAGTCGTGGAGCGTATTTGCAATTGCGATTGCTTCTTTTGTATTCCTCACTAACCAGTGCTCGCGGGATACTTGCTGCGTAGTTTGGAATACCCGAATGCCAATTCGTCTCCCAGCATCGGTTTCTTTAGCCATCGGTGCAAATGGGTGTCGATGAAAATCAGCCGAGACATCCCACTGCACGTTAACAACTGAGCCGCTTCGAAGCCCCCAATGCCCAGCAATTGTTTTGGGAATTGTAAAATTCTCATCAAAAAGAGTAAACTGATATGAGCCGTTTGTAATGGATTTTCTTCGAGGGTGGAACCCAACACGCATCGGCCCAGATTTCAAACAGTTGTCAAGTGTCCGTAACCTCCGATATGAACTGGCATCATTCCCAATTGTGTCGACCCCAGATCGCCACGTTTGAAGCGGATCGCTTCTATTTAAGCCGTGATACCAGCCTACTTTTGGTAGTCCTTTTAGTCTAATTTGCTGGTATATTTCAGAGCTAAAAGTGCCGAAAATAGAGCAACAGACAGACTCGGTAAGAAGAACTTGGGCAGTTGGTACATCCTCTGTATAACTCGACAGGCGGATAAAGAATGTGTTGGCGCCTGGTTCATCCATCATAACATATAATGGCTTTGTAGGGTCCTTATTTCGGTATGATTGACGGAGATGATTTCGAATGACCCTATTTTTAACCCCATCCTTTCCATATGAGCTTCCAATGTACAAGCATGTTTCTCTATGGGCTCTATAAACAATGGCAGCGTAAACCCCTTGTTTAGATATGAGGACATCTTTCTGGAGGGTTTTTAGGCTATATACCATTAGTAACGTTCAACTAAACTGTATAATAAACATACTCTAGTTTTGAAAAGTTATCACTCATTCCAAGAACAAAGTCTGGGAAGTTATCATCCATCGATTCTATCATCGTAGAGGTTATATGCCCCCTGCCCGTACTTTGTATGTAACCCGCAACAGCCGTACAAGCACTAAGTTCGCCAGTTTGAACCTTCTGACATATTCGAAGTATAGTAGAAGTTAAATCTAGAGCAGAGCAGGTCTGTCTACCAGTGCACTGATGCATCCAAGCGCCATCGATTTGTTGCTCTGTAGTCTGATTCCACAGCGTATCGGCCTCAAAAGAAATCAAAACGTTGTGGACTGCAAGTTTTCCACTGGGTAGATAGAGCCGTAGCCATGTCCATTATTGATTACTTTCTGCATTGCTGAAGTGTGAAGTGAACATAGGGTATCAGTAGAGGGCCCCGAGAGTCCCCAAAGGGGTTGTTTGGGACGTAGATGGTTTATTGTTGAGACGTCCGAGATAAGTTTATCCCCCGCTAGTTTTATTTTCTTTGTTTATCCCTTGCTATCTATTCGGTTTCTAGGACAATGATGGAGACAAAGACTTAAGCCTTCTCAATTGCACAATGAAATAAACCCTCGGTAGGAACCCCTATCCAAGAAAAATCTGACCATGGACAAAGCACCTATTCAAAGAAACGCCTGAGAAACTAACTGGCAGACTGAAGAAAAAGCATTCTCCGTCCCGTAAATACAAGCAACGAACAATCAGAGGCGAACGAATGATAATTATAAAATGAAAGCGTTTCAGGGGATGTGAAGCTGAGAAATTGTGGGCAGAACACCCAAGTGACGAGAGGAAACAAGACCTGAAGGCCGGGGTCCGTGAAAATCATGACCCCATACCATGAACTAAGGAGAGAAAGAAGAGAAATCAAATACCTGATCTTTGGCAGCTCAACGAAGGCTCCCATATCAACCCGTCTCAGACAGGGGCAAGCATTGCCGGTCATGGACACCTATTTCGAGGATTTGAAAACACGAAAAAATGAAAACGCATACCCACCGACTGATTTAGATCAACCTTTGAGACAATATCTCGTACTGCCAACCCCACCTCATCCCCGACACCGTTGATACTCAAAGCAATACGGGCCATAGTAGCGGTGAATCCAGCAAAGCAAGTCAACCCAGTGACTATCACCACAGCCCAGCACACCTCCCAACTCTCTGTTCCACCGGTCACACACCCCTACCCGCAAGCTAAGGGAAATAACCAGTTAACTCCGCACCACCACCAACCTCCTATACCAAATGAAATCCCATCAAATCACCGCCAAGTGCGCAGGCCAGATATACCAATCTGGCCCTATGTCGTCGCTGGTAGCCTGCAACCACCCTGCGACCCCCTCGGGCCCTGGTTCGGCCGCTCCACCGAACCCCGGGCCCGACTCCAACTCCGACCCCAGCAAAGCCACCACGATGATGCCAACGCCCACGTCCGTACGGAACGGTGAAGGGAAATCGGGATCTGGCTTGCGACCTTCCTGATGCTCTCTCAGACACGCTGCATGCCGCGTACGCACGGATGCACCAGTTGCACCAGCGGCGAGAGGATGGCCGAGGGGGGCTGTGCAGCGCTTCGGGGAGGGAGCGGATACGCTGGCTGTCGATGACGTCTCGATGGATGGGCTGGACCTGGGTGCGAGGCTTGAGCGAGGACCATGTACTTACTGTACCCCGCACACCCACTTCTGGAGTATAACCAGTGGGTATGGTATGGGTGCACGGCACGGGGTTTGGGGGGGGAATTTGGAATTCTGGTGATGGGGGGAGATTATACGCGCGGCGAGGCAGAGTGGTATTGATTGAGTTATTGAGGTGGCGCACTTGCGCATGTTTTTTATGGGTTTGAATTGTCATGGAAGTAGAGCGATGTACTGTACTTTGAGGGGGTTCGTGATGGGGGAAGGGGCGAGGGTGGACATCGCAATCAAGTTCAAGTCCGTGAGTCCCGTTGTTTTGGTTAAGAAACAGCACTATGTATCGTATCGAGCGTATTTCCACGGTGGGGGATGTCGGGGTCCTCGCGGATCCTTGCGGGGAATACTTGTTCCGCTCTTCCGAACATACTACCCCCTTATTGGGACGTCGGGCAACGATTTGAGACAGGATGAGATCCTTCAAAGCAACCCTTACAAATCAAATTTAAGACGGCCCCAGCCGGCGATCACCAACTTCTTCCCAGATTGCGTGGGAAATAACGACGCTAAACAAGATATTGAAGGGCTCATATCCGAAACTAGCTTCCCAAATTACCACGCAACCCGGACCCCCTTTTTCTCACAATCTAAAAAACAGCGAAGATCAAAGTCCCCTATCGACAACGAACAGCTTACCAATGTCCGCTGCCAAATCCCAATACCAAGCTCCGCCGCTACGACTAACTGCCGATGCAGGAAATGCACCGACGGACATGTCACACGTCAGGTCAGCACCCTCAGCCGCCTGTCAACGTAAGCACCACCGGTCTTCCGTCTCAACGGCGGTACCCAGCCCTCGGCTGCCAGCGGAAGAGGCGGGGAGAGCTCCGTTATCGAACCCATCGATGGATATCGGATGGTACGGCATAGGAGGTAAGTTCCGGTGTCGATCGCACGGTCGAGGCCAGCGATCTGCGAACCGTTCGTTACGAGACCCTTGGGGGCGGATTATCGGACAAACCACCTCCACCCTCCAAGTCAAGGCCGCCACATCATTCACATCTCTGGTACTGTTATCTGATCACTCAATGAGCAACCCAGTCAAGCTCTCTGACCCAGTAAACCCCTCCAATCCAGTTAAGAGGACGGGTGCCCACGGATCCTACGTCAACGACATGTCAGGTCCCCCTCCTCAGCCCGCTGCCAGTCGGCCCTACTCCATCCATCCAGCACACGCCGGAGCCAGAGAAACGTCCGCTAGATCACGTAACTACCTAACTTTAATCTCTGCTCCCACCGTTTTGGTGGCGTGCGTGTCAGTGTCAGTTGGCTATGAGTCGCGCCCGCCCCTCCACGCGTGCGTGACGAACTAGATTAGTATAACCACGTAGATTAGAACAACTACGCGCGGCACTCTCCGTGCGCAGTCGGGCGGTAATAATAGGGAATAACGGGGAGTCTGAGCTGCGAGGTACCGTGATAATACGAGGTGGAAATACGAGCAGAAGTGGATAATATCCTCACCTGCAAATGGCGATGTACAGTACCGTATGGCGGCCAAACCCCGCTTTTCCCAGAGACACAACAGGCGCTGCATCAAGAACGAGCTCGACCCCTCAATCAGGATAAGACGCGCAAGCAAGCTTCCTAATCCTTCAGCAACACGCGCGCGCCCGCGGCACCAGGATGGTAATCCCACAAGGCTCACCCACCGCGTCTGTCTATCAATATGCCACGCACCAACCTCCCCGCCCCTCTATCGCAAAGTAAAACGTGCGCGTCTAGGTTTCAAATCCTTCGCAATCCTTTCGCTTGTTATTACCGTGCGGGTGCCAAGATAAATGGGGGGAGAGGGGGCGTGACTGCGCCTGGCGGGGGGGGATTAGCGATCATTTCCGCGTTTCGCGCGCGAGGCGGCTGGGGGCGCTAAATATAAGTTTTGTATATCCACCTTTGAAGGATGCTGGGCGGAGGATGGAGTTTGACTCTGTCGGGGAGGGTGAACACGTGGAGAGGGGGTATTCGTATTTTGGGAGTGTATGAGAGTAACTGGGGATGGGATTGGAGGGTACTTACTGGCGTGCTTCTGAACAAGGAAGTCCCCTATATGTCAACAAATATCAATAAACATCACCATCCTACCTCACCGCCTCACCAACCCCTCCTTATCTCCTCCCCATATCATCCCATATCTTTATCCCTATCTCCCTCAAATAGCCACCCAATACGCGCCGATAACCCCAGCCGCCGCGCCAGCCCCCTTTTACCCGCCCGACCCGCCCAAACACAGCCCCTCGCGATTTACGTACATCACCACCACTACCACCACCAACACACCCGCTCCACCCGCGCCGCAGCGCCCTCGCAACCCCATCCCCCAATAGTGTAGCGCGACTAACGCTGCAATGCAACGTGGACGCAGGGGGCATCGAGGGTGTGCTGGCGCTGCAGGACGGGTGGTTCTGCGACGGTGTATGTATCGCGCTGTACTGTACTTGCTGATGCAGGAGAAAGATGAGTTTAGGCGTGTTGTTTCGGGAGTATTTGAGGGGTGGAATGGTGGTGCTTGGGGAGGTGAGAGGGTGTGCTGATGCCACGGGTGCTTGCGGGAGAAAGGCTTTCCGGTGGGGGAAAGGGGCATGAGAAGTGGCAGGGCTGGCGCACTGATGGGTGGATGTGGTAGGGCTGAGAGCTGAAGTGGGTTATCTCCTCTTCGGCCCGTTTTTGAAAGAGTCGAGACGAGGCGATTGGAGCGGGCAGAGCGAGCAATGGGGATGGACGAGCAATATTCCACAATTTGTATTGTCTTGTAGACTCTGTGTCTCGTGAAGCGCACGAGGCCGAGGGTAACGTCTCCCCGCCCGCACTGCTGGGTCACTGCTGCCATCGCGGGCGTGAGGTGGTGAGAACCTAAAGCTGCGTGCTCGCTCCGTCATCCAATTCGACAGGTGTGAAGCGGTGCTTGGTCTCGCACCCGAGGGGAAGGAGAGTTGGCAGGCGAAGCTGACACAATTTCTTGGCAACAAGGAGGTCGTGAGATGAGAACTGGGGTTGGGGAGATGAATTGACGTGAAAGCTGCAAAAGGTGTGGTAGGAACCCGACAGAGAGAGAAGGTGGTGTACCTACAAGTACCTATCTTGGGATGGAGGTTCCTTGGGTTGCTGTTTTGGTAGTGCTGCCCCCTAGTCCCATTGTCAGACGTCTAATAATGGACGGCTGGCTTGGTACTAAAAGGGCTGACATGGTGGCCTGCAATTCGCGAACGCCGTATGCTCCTTTCGACGAAAACGGAACGAAGGGTGTGCCTCCTGCCACAGAAGAAAGCACCCTGGCATCTGGAAGGAAGGGTCGTGATCGAATCACAGCGCCAGGCGGGAGAGGCTTGGGGCTGATATGGAACACGACGAGAAGCCGCTAAATGCAGCGGTACTGTAATGTACGGTACCAGCGTTGCACCACAACCACGCTGACTGGCGCACAGTACCAGCCGTTTAAATCTTCCGGAAACGTGGATGAGATCGGGGGTGCGTGCCCCTGAATTGTTGAGCTTGATATTCGAAGGTTTGGGGTAGAAAAAGGAGAGCGTTGATGCACGCCTTAGGGGTAGATTGGACGACGTTTTGAACGTTGATGCCACGTCCAAGCACCCCGTAGGTCCGGGATCGTAGTCTTCTGTAGAAATGAGTACACTCATGAAATTGTGCTGTACGAAGTGTACGTACAACTCCTCCTCTGTCAAGATTGACAACCCCACAGGGCGTAGGGCTCAGTGGGCCACGCCCTCAGCATCAAGCTGCGGACCCGGTAGGATCCGGTACCTAAACCATAGCAGGACGGGACAGCAAAAGATGTGTAGAAGGAGTCGACAGCTTGAATACCACCGTATCGGGTATATCAGCCCCCAATATGCCCTCTTTCTCATCCAAGACGTGTGTTTGTGTCCCGCCCTTGGTCTCGGGCACCTGCTGGTGATCCCAACGTGAACCAAGTCACCCCTCCCAATCCTCCATCCCGCACCAAGCGCACCAAGCGGCCGCAATCTCCCACGCGGCAGAAGCCCAACGGCCGCAACCCCGTCCCCATAGCTCCATTCTCCGTCTTAACTCCGCATGGTCCCCCCGCCAGTCTCGCGCGCTCCGACCCGCTCTATGCCCTCTCCCCAACACCGTCGGCGTCGCCGTTACCCCATCCCGCCTCACGCGCGGCCATTCCGGTGCATCATCTCCCCATCTCCATCCCCTCCTCTATCCCCTCCCCCAGACCCCGTCTCAAACCGCCGCATATTGGGGGCTGAAGCGCGATATCACCTTCGTCACAACCATCGCGACGATCGCCGTTCCGCCACTTCGCCGTTGTCCACCTCCCCTGTCACCCCGCTTGGCGCCGATTCAGAGCATCTGGTTGGCTGGAGCAGGGATTAAGAGGGCTGCATGAGCCGCTAGGCGATTTTGGGTGCGGTGAAGTGTCGGGACAGGGGGGTAGCACAGGGGTGCGTTTGTCGGGCGGGGGGTGTGGGGTTGTCTTGGATGCGAGGCTGAAATTTGGGGGATGGGGGTGGTGGGGAGGTGTAGCCTCGTTTTTTTTGCGGGTAGGTGGGTTACATACGTGCGTACAAGTGTCATAGTTACCTTGAGTACGGATTTTTTTTTTTTTGTTTGTAAGTGCGATGGGGACTCTGCTAGACGCGGAGTTCGCTGTTCGGTCTAGGGAAGCGCGAATACCGTCGGAACCTAGATTGGGGAGCGAGCGGCATTTACTCAATCCGTGACGGGTGTGGTGAAATGAGAGATTCCCTTGGTTTGCGGTCCGGATAGCTTCTGGCGTGATTGGTCTGGCTATGCTATAGCTATACGTCTTTCCGTGCGTTTATTATTTGTTATCTCATCTAACGCCATGCGCCTGTTGGACTGGCTGGCTGTTAGATTAGATTGACTGGTTGGCTGTAAACTACTATGGTATAGCTTGAGGTATAGGTATGGTAAATAAGGTGGTATGATGGCCTGGATCGCGCTCGACCGAATCGGCACCCTACCGTATGTACTGTGTGGTATTTGTAGCGTAGTGCACAGTGGCGTACAGTACGGAACTACTGTACTGGATACTGGACGGTACAAACGGGCCTGCCTGGTAGCGGGGGCGGAGAGTAATCAGTCATCAGGCTTTAATGGATACAGAGTGCTGACAAACGACCGTGCATATTTCCGGAAGAGAAGCTTGGGATACAGGAGATATGCTGTTGAGGAAAGAAAGTTGTTCTTGACGTACTGTATGTTCTCTGATCTAAGCTTTAGAGACAATTCTCATATGATACAGCGGGGGATCATACGATACTTCGTAAATTATAGCATACGAGGAAGGGTGAAGGATGAGTCTTCCAGGCCCCAAGGGATCCAGAGGAGTTCATCATTTCCCGACGAAATAGGAAATATCCAAATCCTTCGACCAGAAATTAGTGCATTAGTGCATTAGTGCCAAACTAATCAACCGTGCTGCGACCACGACCACGCCCTATGCCACTACTCGTATAGGAGACCCAGTAATATTCAACGCCTCCAAGCCATAGCCTATGGATCGGAGAAAAGGTACAGATAGTACAGGATAGTCGATGATTGTACGGCCTGGTACACCCAGTACTTCGTGCATCCTCTACTCTGCTCTACTCTTTCTTTCTTCTACGGAATATTCCTACCTCATCCTAGTCACTGCTCTACTCTACTCTACCACCTCTACCACTCCACCTACCATCTTCATGAGAACGGGCCGATGAGGACAGCCGCTACTTACTGCATCTGGGGTAGTGGGGTGTGACTGACACGCCCAATCCCCCGCCATGTGTCTTTTGGCTGTTAGCTACAGTGCTATAGCACAGTAGAGTACTCTCCACTCCAAACTACTCTTACAGTACAAGCTCCATGTTTGAAGCACGCCGCTACTCTATCGAGCGAAACTTGCGACGACGACGGATACCTCGCTCGCTGTGGCTGATGTTGTGCATCCACGTCATAACTCTATCACAGTAATTGGGACGAAAAAGACGCGGTTATGCGCCTGCATCCTTCCCGTCGAATACTATACAGTATCTATGCATCCACGGTTCTGCCTCGCAACACGCCGCGTCCTCGATTTCCTCTTGCGGCAGGAGATGGAGAGACTGAGAGACTTCGTACCCGGGATAGCCGATGGTGATGATCCCTCTTTCGTCGTGGGTAGGTACGGTACTGTATGTATAGTACTGTACAATACAATACGAGTGAGGTGACACAGAACACCATCAGAGGAGAAAGCAATCGGGGACCAATATCCCAATATCCCCCACCAGAGCCCGTAATCGTAGTAGAGTACGCATAGCTCCTCTCCTCCATACTTCACAAGCGGCCGCCAACCGACGACTGACGACGACATGAATAACCCACGGACTGGTGCTCGAAATCTCCCTCCCCACCACTTCGACACATGGCCAGGCGACAGCGCCCCTGCATCAACCCATGGACGTTGACGTAAAAACCCCAGCGCGGGGCTCGACCGTCCAACTTCCTCAGAACCAAGCATGGGAAGGAGCTCGTAGGGCTGGGCGGTGCTAGCCACTCATCGCTCGTTACGAGATTGTGTATTTTCGTCCCATAGATCCTACCATTCGTACCAGCCACACCGGCCTATTGCGAGCGGCCCTCCCCCTTCTGCGGGTCAGAGGTTGGGTTGCAAATGGTGCTGGGTTTTTTTGGCCTGTGTGGTGGTGGTGACCGTCCAGGGACGGGGTCCCTACACTAGAATCCCTAGAGTACTGATATACACAGCCCAGGCCCTTAACGGTAAAATGTTTCGGCGCCATTGCAAGGACGAACCAGCACCGTAAATTGCCTTATTAACCTTTTCAAGCCTTTTAGTCTGAGCACCAAACGGCAGTCTGGACGAACTAGCTCCACAATCAGTAAGTCACCATAGTGTTGTACTATACTGTACTCCCTAGCAGGGCATTTATTTTCAACCAGGTATTTGAATTTGAAATACCTGTCTCCTCCCTCCTGATTTTCCGTACGTACCGGGACTCCGTATCTCCGTGCATATATTTCCGACACGTGGATGGCCAATCACTAGGTCCCCATCGCGAGCGACCACGATCGTCGGTGCTTGCGCAGCACTCCGAATCGCCCGAATCGCCCACATCATCTCCTTATCTACACGCACTAACCAGTGGCAGGCGCGAACCCCACGCTCTCAGGGCGGGATTGAAACCACAGCTGAAGTGGTTGCGTGCTCTGCCATTTGTCCAAAATCGCGAGGCCGGGTCCTTCCTTCTGCCAGCACACTCACTGCCAGTACGATACGTACGTATATGGTAGGGCTGGAGATTCTGTACGTACAAGCTGAACTGACCAAGTGGAGAGAGATGAGCGAAAGTGCCGGAGAGGAGACACGTTATAGGAGGGATTCGCGGCGGCGATCACGACTAGGGAAGAATCCCAAGTGACTCTTCACTTCTTCACTCTTCCCTCCCATCAGTGCGTTTACCAAAGCCCCCCTCGCAGATTGCGCGTTAAACCCGGCACCAACTAATAACACCGCGTGGAAGCCAGGGTTTTGGGGGACGGACGGGGTTAAGGGTTAAGGGACTTCTAGTATCCGCCCGTTTCCCAACAACTTTTTATTCCCAGACGTGTTTGATACCGCGCTACGCACAGCGTTCGCGGCTGTAGTGGCTATTGCCGTGTCTATTCCCTTTGGTCATGTCTTCGTCAGCGGCTCGGGTTGCGCACACGCCCTCGCGGCGGGCGTGGCTGGTGAGGGATCAGGGTAGCGTAGGTTTACCAATGTACTTACTATACTTGGGAGTAGGAAGACGGTTTGGCAGGGGGATCGTGGCTAAAGCGGTGCCGCGGCCAGAGGAGGGGACATAGCGCGCAGAAAGGGCTATTTCCAGCGGAGGTCCGCCGCGGACGGGCGACGGGCACACGTGGGAGGGGAGGTACTGGGGGAGTATTTTGGGAGGTGTTTAGTACCTGTACTTCTTTAGTGAGGGTGAATGAGAGGGTTTCTGGACGGGCGGTCGTTTGTCGTATACGTATATCGAAAAGGAAGTGATCTGATCTCGATTACTGAATCAAGAAGCCGCAGCTAAGACCGAAGCAACAAGAGACAGGAAGCAGGAAGCAGGATAAACCGACAACTGCAGATGGATGTGTAACCCCACATTCATACATAACAGAAGAGTCACAGTGATACTGCTGCCTTGAGTGGTATGAAGTTGCGATATGCGGATATGCATTCGTGTACATACAGTGCTGTACAATCATACTAGTACATCATACAATGCTATACTATAGTGCCTGTACTCCACTGTACTGCACCTTGTTTGACTCCGAATCTCCGCCCTTTGGCTTGCCCATCCCGCCAGAGTTTGGCAGTAGATGACCCCTGTAGAGCCCGTTTCCCATAGCCCAAATGGCGGAGCGAGCTTGTGTGCCTGGTTGTGTGCCTGCTTGCTGTGGGTTGCGGTGTGAGATGTTGCTGGTGTAGTGCTATACTGTGCTGTGCAGTGCAGTGCGGGTGCTGTGGTGGTGCAGTGTCTCTTCTCTGTCTCTTCCTGCCCATTCCTAGCAGCCATCCTACCATCGCATCCTACCGGCCATCCTACCGGCCATCCTAACCTAACAAGCTTCCCTTCCTTCCTTCTCGGAGCACCACCCCTCGCTCTTTCTATCCCCAGTACCTAGACCAGATCCCCAGTAGAAAATCCTATTCTATTCTATTCTCTGTTACCTCCGCCACTCCGGTCACCCGCCTCCTCTGTGCGCAATTCACTCTACTACTCTATATAGTATCCTTTCTGTTTGTACAGGCCAGTCCCCGTCGTCCAGTCCCCGTCGGGGATACTCCCAACGCCGACCGTGTCCCAAGCTACAAGGGGAAAGGGAACGTCAACGGCAACGTCAACGTCAACGTCCCCACGGATGGCTGATCACTATCTACCCAGCTATCCATCCGGCTATTCAATATCCCCAATGGCGTGTCTCTAAAACAGTAAAAAACCAGACCAGAAGAAGCTCACCTGCCACAACCCACTCTCAGCCATACTGCCACTCTCCCACTATGCCACCTCCCATGGCGCTCTCATCCCCACTCCAACGTCCAAATTCGTACCTATTCTTCAAGCTCGGAAAGTATTGTATGTCAAGGTACTCCGAGTACTTCAGAGTACGACTGCGGATTTACCTGGTGGGTATGGAAGAGACACCAAGACACCATGCATCTTGCGCACACACACTTGCTAAAACCGCCATGGTAAACCACTACATGGGTCTCCCATGCAACATCCCCCACCCCCCTTCCCTAACCCCCCCAGTCACTCCTAATAGCCAATGACCCACTACCTTCACAGCCTTACAAGTTGTATATATAAATACGTTTGGGTTGGTATGGGTACTGTGTACTGGACAGCAGGCTGCATTGCATATACCTACGAACGAAGGAATATATATACTCGGCATCCTTCCACCCCAAGGCTGCCTCTCAAAAAGCCTGCCTTGTCACTTCATTCCCGTCTCGATATCTCTCTCTCCATCCTTAGACGACGCTATCATACGTTGCTGTGTACATCACCACTTGTGATATATTGCTCGCATTCTCATCCTGAACTTGCTTTGCTCTCTCTCTCTCACTCTCCTTCTCACCCTCGCCATCTAATATCTTCACCATGTCTCAACAATACACATACCACCAAGCTCCCGCAGCACCGCATCGCCTGCCCGCCAACCACGGCACCAGCAGTGCCTTCTCCCCCTCCGCAAACCCCGACGAAGACTGGACCCAGATCTCCGACCTCGCCGAGCGTCGCCGCATCCAAAACCGCATCGCCCAACGCAACTACCGTTCGTTCCCCCCATTCCCCTCACACCCACTCCCACCCTCCTAACACCCCCCAGGCAAAAAGCTCAAGCGCCGCCTCGAAGATCTCGAACGCCGCGCCGGCTCCTCCTCCGCCTCCCCCCCACAATCCCACACCGAGCTCAAGCCCTCCAAACCCACCACCACAAACATGCACAAGACGCCCTCCTCCTCGCGGAACCGCCCCACCAAGCTCTCCCCGCGCGCCACATACCAAAGCCCGCACCAATACACCCCCCCGTTGCAACCGGCCGACGACCTCTTCCCCCTCGACCGCGCCGCCTCCCACACCCCCCCTCTCTTCAGCTACGCCCCCTACCCCGCCCCGGACGAGACCTCCTTCTACCCCTCCTACTCCCGCGCCTCCTACTCAACGCCCACATACGAGTACGCGGCGCCTTCGCGCCCGGCATTCGAGCCGAAGCGGAATGACGAGGAACTCAACGCCTTCGGGATGAGCTATGCTGCTATGGCGGGACTGGATATCCAGCACGCTTATGACGACCCGCTTGTGAGTCCGCGCCTGCCTGATCTGCGGCTCGGCGCTTGAGACTGACGACTACCTCCAGACGCCGCCGCTCGGAGAGGGTTTTGAGTTTGAGGTTGTGGGCGAGGAGGAGAACTACGCCTTGTTTCAGACGGGGAGGGGGAGCTGGTCGCCGGAGCCGTTGATGTGAGGCTTTTGATGCCTCGATAACTTGCTGGCTGGCTGGTGGGTGTAACGAACGCGCTTTTTATGACGAAACTGGACTGGAATGGGAACTCGGTGCATGGGATTTAACCTGCGATGTGGTGTTTGGTAGATGGAAACGAGCGTGGGCTGGTACTGGGAGCATTTGGGTAACAAACTGTTGGGATAAGGGATGGATACCCGCTCGGTGTTTCGGTGCCAAAATTGCCTGCTTTTTTATTATTTATGGAATATTCTGTCCTACTCTGCTGTGTGTTTGTTTGTTCCGTGTGTGTGCTTTTTGGGTGGTCTATTGCTCCCTGAGGGAGAGATGGGTGGCGGGGGTGTTTAGATTTATTAGGGGATGAATTAGAAGACTGACGGCTACGTTATACGATTTACCTTATCTCGCTCAGTATGAAGTCGTGATATGTGCACATCGTGACTTCCTCAACAGTAACCAGACCCTGAGAAACATGATCAAGCCGCTTGCTTCGATCACTCTCCCGGTGAGTTTCCCCCAACACCGCCCGGTAAGCTGACATATTTGTAAATTGCTATTGCACATGACAGCAAATTATCCTCGGTTTCCCCGTTATGCCCAACGTCTTCACATGCCAAGCTCACTCTAACACTACAAAGATACCACCTCACAACTCTCACATAGCAATATCAGACCGCGAATCATCTCGTAGGTCTCTGTCCCTGGAATCATGTTCATACTCAGTGGTAAGAACAAGCAACCAACCAAGAGCGTTGTATCAGCACCTCTCATAGCACTCATATACTGTTCCATGAAGTCATCCTTCGAGCTAAGGTTTCCCATTCTTATATGTCCTGCACTTGTCTATTCTTACGCCGTGTGGGCTCAATATTATACAACTCGCACAACACTTGAGCGTCTTCAAACAACCCAATAACCAACCATCCACCTCAAATTCTAACTTCTACCGCACCCAACAAACCCAACTCCTATATTACATGCGCCCCCCTCCGCCCGAACCCAGTCCAAACCATAGCACCGGAAGAGTGTTTGTTGCTATAAATGGCGCGGGGTGCTTCTGCACCGCTGCCACACCAGCTGTTTAGCACCAGTGTGTCCGAGTCCTGGCTTAGACTTTTAACAGTATGTGTGAGGGTAGGAAGGTAGGTGGTGGTGGAAAGGGGGTGGCGACGGTGAGTGTGACAGCGGTGGTGGTGGAGTCGGTGACGGGTTACCACTCGGTGACGATAACTTCGATCTACCATACTACTTACCGTGACTACTGCTTGGTGTTTCCAATCCAAAGGGTCTAGTAGCCCTCACAACGGGATTTTCTGTACTGTCCGTACAGTGATATAGACGCTCTATCTGAAATACGACGAAGGATGTAAGGGTCGGTATCATACGAGACTATTCTATTGAAGCTACTCTTTGGTGATACTGTAAGGCTATTTCTTAATGTTGTCACAATGCGACACTAGAGAGGGGTTGTGCTTGTGCCTTGCAAGGCGCAGGGGAGTAGATCGATCTGCCTGTTGTTGCATAGAGAGCGATGGCGTGCGAGACTCCGATGAGGCGTTCTCCGAGCGGAGATGGCTCTATCCTTAGACCGAGGGATACTAATATGACAGCTCACCACGTTTTCAAACGACTTGAAGTTCTGCTTCTGCTCGTCTTCTCATCCTGCACAATACGCTGATCGCCGTCGCAGCTACAGAGAGTCGAATATTCGAGTTAAAGGGGATACTCCGAACTCTACTCGCAACCCCCTCTGACAAATATGAGAAACCACCCACCCTACCCCAGTCCGGGCCCATAACCCTTTTCAATCCCGCAAACCCCAACCTGCCTCACCTCGTATTTCCAATCCATACACCCCCCGTCACCAAATCTACTACTAACCTCTCTTCAACCTCATCTGCCGCGCCGCGTAATCGATCCCGCAGTATCCACCCCGAATAACCGAGAAGGATGCGATTCCTTCGCTCGACTCCACCATTCCAACACCAACACAACTAAACCAAAGGCGGTGCAATTCTGCGCTGCGCATCTACCGGCGCTCCTACGGTATAGATGTAATTGAAAGCGGTCGAGGGATTCGTGACTTCACCCTGGACTCAGCCTATAGCATCCCTCAGTCTAACAATGGAGCCATCTCCGCTCAAAGAACGCCTCATCAAAGCCTCGCACGCCATCACCCCATCTCCAACACTCAGCAGATCCCGATCTCACAAAGCCAGCATCCACCCCCCAACCCACCGCCCACCATCTCCTTCCAAATCCATCCGCTCCCAGGTCTCCACCCCTACACTAGCGCATAGCTAAGCATTTATGTCATTCCCCGATCGGCGAGGGACACTAGTTGATGTGAGCGTCATGTCATATCATGTCAGACCTCAAAACGATGCGTTCATCGGTAGGGGAGAGTCCCTTGGGATGACGAGAGGTGGTGTGAGGAAGGGGTCGAGATGGAAACAAGCCGAGGGATGTGGAAGAGATGGATAGGGGACTAAGGGGGTGGAAATGTAGGACGGACCCTTTATAAAATTCCCATTGGCTGGTTTAATGCAATGAGTTATGTTATTGGTGGAAGTGTGGGAGAGCACGTTTATACAATTTGACGGCATCACAGCGTCACAATTCACGGCGTCACAATTCACAGAGTCACAATTCACAGCATCACAATTCACACTCAAAACAACCAACACACAGTGAGTGATATATATTATCCCCTTCCCCCCTCCATCTACTAACATCTACTCCATATGGAGAGAATCTAAACACCACCCAAAATCCCCTTCCCGTCCCACACCATACCATACCATACAATACAGTACAGCACCAGCACGACAAGAAAATCCAAACCCCCTTTCCTACCCCCTAATCGAACACAGCTCAAGATGACCCAACCTTTGTCCTCCAACCACCAACTCAGTCAGTCAGTCGAGTTAAAAAGAAGAAGAAATATATATATAACCCCAGCCTCAGATCCAGCCAGGCTCTTTCCTTTCCTTTCCGAAACTCCATCCCAATGAGTGAGTGGTGATATAACGCCAACCGAGAGTGCCCGCCTCATTAATCCATATCCCCAAAAATGTCGTTTCGTTTCATGCCTCATCATCATATAGATTTAGCAACCCCGAAACGCCCCAAAAACACCGTCTCCCCATTGAACACCCCATTAAACACCGTTTTTATCCCCACCGTCCATTACTCCATCCCACAATCCATTACGCCATAGGCCACCAAAACTCCAAAAAAAGCCACATCTCGCAAACCAACGCATCGCCCACTCAACCAAGGATGGGAAGGACTGACACCCAAGCCGCAGAGTCTACTGCATATGGTGCTGATGCTGATTCTGCGGATGCAACCCCAACCCCGCCATCCCCACAACCGCACTCCCAACCATCCCCTCCCCCCCCAGCGCCCCAAGCCGAAACTGCTGACACACCCCCCACAAACTCCCCTCGGGCGTCTCAACCGGCATCGGCAGCGGCGCCTCCCCCCTCTGCGAGCGCCAGAAGTTCGCTCGCTCCGCCCACGGCGTCCCGACAAGCCATCCCCAGCGCGCGATCATCTCGCGCGAGAACTCCCAGCAGAACTCGTTGTACGGCTCCTCGCCCCAGATGGTCAGGCGTTGGCGCTGGTCCGTGTGGGGGGTGAGGAGGACGTAGTCGAATTCGTGGAGGAAGGCGGCGGAGACGTCGGGGCCGGCGCGGCAGAGGCGGTCGCGGAGGGTGGGAGAGGGGAGGAGGTCGACGCCGTAGTAGTGCGGGGTTGTGAGTTGCGTGGGGGTGGGGCGGAAGGGGGCAGGGAGGGAGGGGGCGAGGGCGGAGAGGATTTGGAGGTGGCGCGGGCAGGGCTGGTTGGAGGTGGGTGGGGGGAAGGAGGGGGCTTCTTGGATGAGTAGAGAGAAGAGGTTGGTGATTGAGGTGCTGGTCTTGAGGCGGCTGGCGGGCGCCATGGCGATGAGGCTGGTGCGGTGTTAGTGTGAGCTGGAGAGGGGAGGATGGCGGACTTACTTTGATTGATCGGCCACGGGTCGGTTCGAGGATGCCTGCTGGTTCGGATGTGGCATCTGGGCCGCAGCCATCGAGGAGATAGCGTAGGGCATATTATTTATGGCCTGGAATGGCGAGGATCCCGATCCTACCGCGCTGTAGTCGACACCGCCCAAGTTGTCCTGGGGCCCGCCTCTCGAAACCGTCGGATGCCCCATGGAGTACTGCATGCCCTGCATGTTTCCCGACGACGGCATGGTGCCAGCAAATGCATTCATGGCGCCTGGAAGCATCGACGAGGTCATAGCGAGCTGGTTCGCAGGCAGAATATTGGGCGCCCCGAGCACCTCCATCATCGCGCCATCGTTGGTCATGGACTCCAAGATGCCCGAGGCAGAGGCGACGGACGGCTTATGGCGGAGCGACGACGACGACGGAACGGTCGGTGGAAGGGCCATTCTTTCATTGCCTTGCCAGCCGGTGCCATACATCTGTGCCTTGAGGATCTGGTTCTCTGCCCGCAGTTCCTCATTCTGCATGCGAAGATAGTGGATTTCATGGCCCTGCTCAGCAACCGTGACGCTCTGGGTTTGTTCGAGCTTGGTCATCCTATCTTTGCGGCGTCGACCTGGACGGTGTTAGTTATTATGCAATCAATATGTTTTGAGGGAAGGAGAGTGTCTCACGGAATTCTCGCTGGGCGACGCGATTATACTAGAAAGGCCGAGTAAGTATAATACTCGTGCCACAAATAGAGGGACAGGACACACCTCTCTTTTCTTCCGTAGCTTCTTCTCCTCTTCAGTCTCCTCAACATCCGACGCCGCATCCTCCCCCAAGCTGGCCTCCGGAGTGTCCTCCATGAGTCCATCCACATTCATCTCCGGATCCAAGTAAGACTCCGAATCAATGGCGGGCTCCGACTTAACGCGCGCGTTATTGCCTGGTCGCAGCGGCAAGCCGGCGGAGGAACCACTCATAGCGGCCACCTAAACGTGGCACTTCACCCTTCGTTCGTTCCCAAATCTAAATGTTTTGTTGTCGATCAAGTGTATCAGTTTTAGTGTTTTAGTCAAAAAGTATTTCAAGTTATCCGTGCGTCTTATCCAGTAAAACCGATTATAAAAACAACCGAAAGGAAAGAAGGAAGGCACGAGCAGCAATATATCACCACCCGGCTTCGCTCCTTCCACACAACAACTCTGGCTCTAAGGGTGGCAGGACCGAAAACCTCCAGTCCGTGTGCGCCCTCCCACCCCATTTAAGGTTCAAGCCCCTAGCCCAGCCCTCAACCTTCCACCGAGACCCAATCACAACCTCGAACAGGCATGACGAGCATGGCATGTTCATGACGCTCCCCTCAGCCCACGCCATGGCGTGAGCGCTAGACGGCGCGACGATAGTCCCCCGGCCTCGAGCCACGGCGCGGCGGCACGGGCGTGTGCGGTTCACTATTGGGCCGACGGACGGGAGAGGCAGAAGGCGCACAAGTTCGATATCACAGTAGCACGCGGACTGGGGGGGTGGTTGGACACAGCAAGCGCGGGGAGGGGGGGATGAGGTGAGCCTGGTGAGGCTGAGGCGGAAGCTCTTGATGTCGAGGGGGATTTCGGCGAGGCCTGATGGGATAGGGAGTCAGAGATTGGACGGGTGGTGAGCCACATCTACTTCCTTCCTACTTCTATATCCATCCCCTTTTCCTAGGGTAAGTGAGAGGAGAGCGGAGCCACACTGTGGCCCGGGGTCTTGAAACAACCTAAAATCAGCCCTTTTAGCCATGGGAAGGGGGGATAGGGTAAGCGGTAAGCGCAGGACCCATGCAGAAAGGCGGAGCAAGCAGCAGCAGTAGGGTAGCAGCGGCGGCGGCGGCGGCGGGAGGGGGGTTAAGTTGGCAGACAGGGTAGGGGGGGTGAGATAAGTAATCGTGGGAATTCCCTGTTCTGGAATCGGGTTTTGGGCAAAAGAAGGAGCATGTGGCAGGCGAGAGGGGTCTGGACGCCACAGGAACATTTGGAAGGAGCAGGTGGCGCTCTTGCTCACTGCTCCTTCCCTTCCTGCATGCGTTCTTTCGTCTTGTGAACAATTTGAGAAGGAAGGATGGGATGAGGTGAGTGCACCAGCCACATAGTGGCTTGCGTACACCACGCACCCGCCACGATCCTTCAAGCCACATCACATATCTGGCATCCTCTCTCTCTCCCCATCCTCACCTCTTCCCTCACCTCTTCCATTGCCATTACCCTTCCCCTTCCCTCAATTTCCAAACCCAAACATCTCCAATCCCCGAGTTCTCGATTTCCCCTCCTCCCTCCTCCCCCAAACCCCGACTCCACCAGAGTACAGTAATCCTCTCGCTGACATCACCACCCCCCTGCCCCACTCCCCCCACATCCCCGGCCAGAGCGTGTGGCGCAGCACCCACCCTCCACCCTAACACGAACCGCGCTCACAGCCGCCCTCGGCCACGCCCGCGCGCGCGTCTAGATATCCCTGCTCGCTGATAAGTTCTAATCCAGATACGGGCGGTTCGGCCGTATCGTGTCTGGTTTGATTGTGGAGGGGGCGGGGAGGCCGAGGAGAGGAGGAGGTGGGGGGTTGGGGAAGGGGTTGATAGATGACTGAGCTTGTGGCATGTGGAGTTCTATTGAGTGAGTGACTGTGCTTCATACATTGTGGGATGGGTTAGCTGCGCACGTGTCGGTTTGTGACCAAGCGTGCGTGCTTGGATTAATGATGGCTAGGATTATCATGCTTTGGCAGCACTGCTTAGTCCGTAGCTATGGTATAGACTTCCATCCTACTTGCTCTATCCATCCAATCCCCTCCTTACCTACCTCGTTCCTACCATCGCTCCCTCCACTTTAGTCCGCCTGTGCATCTCGCCTGCTCCTATCCATGTTTCTCTATCCACCCTAACTGACACCTTAGCCGCCCAGAAACCAATCCACTGCACCGGAAACCTCTCCATCCGGACACTCACATCCCACTCCTAATCCAAATCCAAATCCGCAATCCCCGAGCTTCCTGCATGCAGACCCCGCCCGCTGCAGCAGTCAGTCAGTCAGTCTGCCACGAAGAGTCACAGAACAGGAAGGATCAACCTCAGCCCTATACCACGAATCTGCCTTGCGGTTGTGATGCATTGTGATGATGCATCGTGATGCATCACAATCCTCCATCCTCTCCCCCCCCCCCCCCCACAACCACAACAGTTTCAACCTAACCAACACCCCATTTTTGATAAAACATTACAATCACTCACCAATACCACTTATACCCTCCCATCCCACCTCAACATCTCCAACTCAACCCAAACCCCCATCCCATACTAAGCATCCCAATCACTCACCAATACCACCTATACCCCCCCAACCCACAAAC
>KV454820.1:0-22318 GCA_001662585.1 Pseudogymnoascus sp. WSF 3629
TAAGCTTTATCTTCATCTTAATGCTCTAATCATTATAAGCTAGCTCTGTTCTATCTATGAGAATAGGAGGGTCTAGGATCTTAGTAGATTTCTAGTATGATTCTCCATTATAAGTAGTGCTACTTTTTGACTTCTTAATTTTAAGATATTTCATAACAGTAGCTTGTCCTGCTATTATCTACTCATAAGCTTAAATAACCTCCTATAGCTAGCTGATATTATCATCATATGTGGCCTTCTCTTCTTAACTCTTCTAGAGGGTAGTATTATAGAGCTAGGTGACATGATCATAATCCTCCATCATCTGCTTTTAGATTTAAAGTATAGCCTCTTTCTAGGCTTAGCTCTAGGTGCTTATAATAGAGAGGTCTTTAAGCTCCTAAATGCAAAGGGTAGCTTAGTGTTCTAGGTCCTTAAGTAGTGTTTCCCTTCTGTTATAGGTGTAGCTTTCTAAGTAGTCCTCATTACTAGTAGTAGGTTAGGTTTCTTGTTCTTAACTCCTGTTATAGATAACATGTCCTTATACATCACATGCTATTATAGTAGGCTTTACTTCTTATCCTTAGAATTATTAAGGTTAGGATCTTCCTCTAACTTTGTTAGTATTAGGAATTAGACACGTATATAGTAAAGGCCCTATTATGTAGTTATTAGCTATACAAGCTACTTAAGAAGAGCACACTTCTATTATAGTTATATCCTTGTTAAGGGAGTGTCATAGAAAGGTCTAATTCTGCTAATGTATTAATAATTTGATTTCTAGGTTCTTATGCTAGTTCTAAAGGTTCTAGTTGTAGTTCTAGTTCTACTTAAGTGTTCTAGTGCTTAGGGTTCTAGTTCTGGTTTTGACTTCTAGATTATGTGTATGTATAGGTTCCATATCTAGACCTAGATCTAGGTCTTTGCTTAAAGAGCAGTGGTAGTGTTTGAGTTTTGGTTTCTAGATTTAATGCTTTAGTGTTCTAGTTCTATATCTAGGTCTAGTGCTTTATCTAGGTTCTTGCTTAAAGTAAGCTAGTAAGAGAAAAAGAGATTTATTATTATGTTACAAGTCACGTAGAGTAGAGTTATGTAGATAGTTAAGACGGAATAATAAATCTAAAGAAGAAAGGAAGAAGAGAAGAAGAGAAGAAGAGCACTAATATACATAGTGCTTATTCTATAAGCAAAGAGTAAATACCCTACTAGCCCCTACATCTATAGCAACACTCTATAACAACACATTTATAACAAGCACGTGCTCTAAACGATTCCCTAATGGGACAAAGGATGCTAGGGTGGTTAGCCCTAGGTTTCTAGGGTAATTATATGTACATAGAACCCCTAGTGCATTTCCATAGCTGCTAGGGGTAGGAGGTTTGACCTATAATATAAGAGAAGGAAAAGGAAAAATGGTGCTATTCCCTTTGTGCTACCCTCTTACACTCTATGGCACTCTATAACTACATCTATATATATTATTATATTAAAGGAAAGAAAGGAATAAGGAAAGGTATAGCTCTGATCTAGGGATTAGGTAGGGCATAGGGACATATATCTTTATAAAATTATGTCTTCTATAGCCATCCTACTAGAGTAACAGCTCCTATATATAAGCTAAGTAGCATAGATATGGTTATAGAGGGGGGGCTAGGTGGGTGGCATGTGCATCTCTTAGCAATCCTATAGAAAAAGAAGTAGAGGGGGGCCTTATGTGATCTATAGTAGCAGTAGTAGTGTGCATCCTTATAGCTAAATCTCTTGTAGTAGTTAGTAAAGTTGCTATAACTAGTCTATGATGCTAGAATCTAGCTAAGGGTTGCTCTAGGGAGGGAGAGTTCTTTTGGTTTACTTAGTGTAGAGTTAATGCCTAAGTCCTAGTAGGACTAAGGGGCTACTGTTTTCTAAAGCTTGTTTGTTGCTTAGGGAAGGGACGATTTAGCCTAGCATTTAAGGCTTACAATAGTATGTATTTAGAGCTCCTTAGGTAAGTGGACTAAGGCACCTACCTTAGCTGTACTATCTATAGCTTCATTTCCTAGGACTTTAGTATGCCCTAGCACCTAGTAGATCTAGACTTCCCTAAGGCTAACATGTAGTAGGCAAGGGCATGCTGCCACTTAGTAGTGACTTCTAAGAACCTAGAAAAGATTCCTTATGATGTCTCTAGAAATGGAGAGAGGAGATGCATAGCAACTTCTAAGTTGTTAAGGAAGACCTAGAGGTTAGTTATAAACTAGGCTATAGGGAGGGTAATGGCTGTTTTAGCACTAGCTAGCACTATAATAGCTTCTACGTTAAACACTTTAACCTTTAAGCTAAGAGGTATTAACTAGCACAGCACTTTATAACTTGCTTAGTAGACAACAAAGCTAGTGCCTATAGCTCTATTAATTAGCTTAGAGCTATTAGAGTAGAGGACTATGTCTCTAGGGGAAATATAAGGGAGGAAAGTAAGTAGATCACGTGTACACTGTTCCTTAGAGGCTCTAAGGGGTGCTCTAATCCTATGGCTCATAGCTTCTCTACTCTTAACATATATATAAGGGGGGTAGGCTAGTAGGTTAGTAGACTTAGACTAAGGTAAGGCTAGCACTCTATAAGCAAAGCAAGACATTAGCCTAGTAAGTGGCTACACCCTCTTAGCCTAGTAGTAGAGTAGATGTTCTTAGTTAAGCTAGTAGAGGCAGACAGTAGTAGCAAGAGCTTGTGTATTTAGTAAAATTTCTAGAGGAGGAAGACTAGACTCTTAGTAAAGGGCAGTAGTAGAGGTAGTCTAATATACTAGAAGAATGGCATAGGCTAAAGTAAGGATAACTCTTAATAGCACTTAGAGAAGCAAGTCTACCTAGTTTGAGATTAGATAGCTTAGGCCTAGTCTAGTTCTCCTAGGCCACTAAGTCTTAGTAGCATAGTATGCTATAAGCAAGACACATGCTACTATAACATAACAAAGAAGGTAGGGTAAGACTCTATAGGCTGTGTTTCCTAAGGAGCTAAGGGCTTTGCTAACTTTAAGAGCCTTTGCTACTTAGTGCTTAACATTCTATTTAAACATGAGCTTCTTATTAAATAGGACACTAAGCTAGTAGAGGTATAAGTAGGCCTAGTTTTTAGAGATAGTAAAGGGGCCTATAGATACTAGTAGCATGTTTATATGGTAACTATGCCTAAGCTAAGAGAAGTGCAATAGTTCTGATTTGTTAGGATTAAAGGTAATGCCTTTAGAGGTGCCCTAGTCTAGTGCTTCTTAGAGGTCCTAAGAAAGGGCTATAGAGTTGTCTACTAGAGAGGGAGAGATTGCTAATAGTGCAACATCATCTACATATCCAAATCTGCTTTAAGGCTTGCCTATGCAAAAGAGTAGAGATATGTATAACATGAAAAGTATTAGTAAGACTAGGGAACCCTAAGGAAGGCTATAGTCAATCCTTATGTAAGGTCTACTATTACTGTTAAGGTAGATGTGTACTCTGTAATTTATAGCAAATGAAGCTATCTAACAGACTAGATTGTTAGGCCATCCCTACTCATGTAGGCGTTTAACTAGGTAGCCTAGTAGTACCCTATTAAAGGCTCCTTTAACATCTAAGGTTAATAAGGAAGTAGTAAGCTTGCTGTTTAGTACTGTCTTAACATCATGAGTAAGGCAAGTTGTTAAATTAACAGTAGAGTAGAGGGGTAGAGTGCTAAATTGTTGTTTTTTAATTACCTTATGCTTCATAGTAATCTAGGATATTTAATAGGCTATTAGCTACTCTAAACCTTTGCCTAGAACAGACAGGAGTGCTATGAGCTAGTATGATTGTAGGTTAGCTCTATTAGGCTTGTTTAGTTTGCTTAAGATAGCTAAGATAGCTGTTTAGAAGTAGGCTAGGTGATGTCTAAGTAGGCATGGAAAAGAGTAGTAACAAGTGATTTAATGAGCAGCCAACCTATTCTTAGGACTAATGTAAGGATTTCTTCTTTTCCTAGGGCTGTATTACCTACACTTAAGAGCGCATTATAGATCTTACTATCTGTGATCTCTAGGAAGGGCAGTGAAGTGTAGGGAACGGCTAGAGAGTTAAGAGGGATATCACCCACTTTAGCTATGTTCTAAAGAAGATTCCTTTTAAGCACTTCGTGCTTTGCTAAGAGAGTCATAGCCTTTAGCGCCTCTAGGTTCATTAGGTTAAATAGTAGTAGGGAGCAGTACGATCTAATAGACTTGTGCTACTTTGTCATCTTAAAGACCTCTTTTCTAGTAGAGGCAGCATTTAGCTTGTCATGATAGAAGCGCTACTTAGCTCTTTACACTACATAACAGAGCACTTTTTTTAATGAATTAAGGTGTATTAGACTAGTAGGCACTCGCCTTATAGTCTGGTATTCGTGCACTACTACTCTATAGTCGTCATTCTACTAGGGCTGTCCCTTGCCTTAGTTGAGGGATCTCTAAGCAGAGCCCTAATAGGCACGTTAGATTGCCTTAGTTATATCTAGCGCTATCTTATCTAATATTTCTAGTTAGGGATCTAGAGGTGGGCTATAGAGGCCTTCGAGGTTGCTCTAAAGGAGAGAAAGGAATAGGTCATGCTAAAGGGAGCCTGGTTTGAGCTTAGGCAGGTCTGCTTAGAATCTCTAATGTCTAGGTATCTATGTGAGTAGAGGTAGGTGATCTAAGGTTACGTCTAATTGCAGGATGACTGTGGTCTCCGTACCTGCAAGGACTAGTGGACCTATTGCAAAAGCAAGATCTAAGACGTTTCCTTGATTGTGTGTAGGAACGTCAACCTCTGAGGTAAGGCAGAGAGAAAGGTTGTCTATCTAGGTGAGGAAAGATTCTGCTCCTGCTCCTGCTAAACTCTGTTAGGTAGACGGCTGCTAGTGAGGGTGATAGAGATTGAAATCTCCAGCTAAGAACGTGTGCGTGAGAAAGGAAGCCTAGGAGAGGAGAGTAAGAGCTTGAATAGCAATCCCCTCTCCTATAGACCCTCCTAGAGCGTTATAGATGTTGATAATTAGAATATTATTTCCAGAACGAGACGTGACTGTAAGAAACAGTAGGTCACAACTAGCGTTGCTGTTAGAGGGAAGAGGGCAGGCTTGCTCTGCTTAGAGCCCTGCACCCTTTCGTAGATAGGTAAGTACTTAAGGTCTAATTGACTAGTCATCGATTAGGGAGAAACATTCGTACAATGGATGGCGTTTGGTAATACGGCAGTGGCGTTCATGAAAGATGTACGGCTCTTGGACTAGCAACAGATCAATGTGTTCCTCTTGTGCTAAGGCTAGGGCAAGGTCGTAAGAGGAGCCCCCTCTGCCAACATTGATTTGCAGAAGCCGAAGGGGCTTCGCGGCTCGGTGGCCTCTACAGCTCATTCGAGAGTCGTGAGAAAGCTGATGGCCTGACGATTATAGTTGTTGGCGAGGAGAAGCGGACAGCCTTGTCCGTCGTGGGGGGCATCTCTGGCGGTTGGGCAACTAGGGGGGTCCGTGGGCGATTGAGGTGTGGAGTAGTTGATGGGTCAGTTGTGTTGGAGTGAGTGTATTCCATGCTATCGGTGGCTGCTGTTGTCTCTGTCGCTGATTTTGAGCTACAGCCAGCTGAGTTGCAGATTCTGAGTCTAGCCTCTGCGCAGGTCTGGCGGATCTGCATTTTCTGTGCCTTGGAAAGTGGAGAGGCGTTAGGGCGAGGGCGTAAGAGGCACTTTAGTGAGTCTGCTGCATGTGGGCCATGGCAGTGCAGGCACCGAGAGGGGCAGTCGTGAGGGATGGAGCTGCAGATAGGGTGATTGGCTTCATTGTGGACTGTGGAGCCACACAGCCGGCAGCGGGCAGGTCGTGCACAGGAGCGTCTGTTATGCCACTGGAAGCATCTGCTGCATTGGATAGTTGTGGTTTTGACTGGGAGGAATCGTATCGCAGTGCGGGCTCCAAAAAGGAGAAGGCTTCGTGGGAGAGAGTGGATATCGTTTGGGAACCTGACGATCCAGCTTGAGGAGTAGTCATGTGGGTTAGCTATACTAGATGTTGTCTGAGAGGCAGCTGCTGGAGTGGCCCCAATAGCCTCAGATATGGCGGTGAGTAGAATCTCTAGAGTAATTGGGCTTGTGGTGACCTCAGCGTGGTCGCTTATCACTGTAATGCTCCTAGGTACATTGGTGATCCAATAGCTTGTCCAGTTCGAAGCCTTTTCGATGTGGCTATCCTTCCCAAAGAAGCTGATAATGGCCGGTATGCAGGCTTCTAGGGCTGGTAGGTCTGATGGGGAGGATGGGCAGAGGGCGAATCCGGTTTTCACAGCTTGGACTTCTCTTAGGTAGCAGCCTGCATCGCCGAGGGACGCACGAAGCTGCCTCCACTACGCGGTCAACCCCGTCTCGCACCTCGTCCACGCTCACTATCATGCTTTGCTGCTATAAAGCAAGGATACAAAAGTTGACGGATTTTGAGGCTCACTATTTAGCACCACCGCTATATTTAGTCCGTAAGGCGCTTCATGAGTCCATCAGAATATCTGATATGGTTGCAAGGGGTTTCACCTCAGCTTTCCCTTTGAAAACACGGCCAAGAGGAACTGGTACCTCTTCTAGTTGGCAGACTTCTACAGTCTTCGAATCATAGCTGACTGATTTCGCTCCTTCTAAAACCTGTTTTGGAAGAGCCATGCTGCCCCCATACCCGGAGATACGCACTTGTTCTAATCGTCGGCCTCCTTCAAACGAGAGGAGTTCTCGATTAATTTCGCCGTGTGGACTTTCTTTATTCGTCCCTGTTCTATGACACGTATAATCAGATATTATAACTATTCGATTATTCTTCTGACTCCTCCTTTGAGAAGATAATCCGATAGCTATGCACGAAACGCTATTGAATGCACAAGTTCTCTCACCCTCTCACGAATAAGTATCCCACCCTAGTCATCCATCTAATTCGCAAGGATACATCTGCTTTCAACCCCACGTCTCGCAGCATCCGAGAGGAAGCTGAGTTAGATCTGAGGTCCTATGCCTAATTTCCTCTGCCGCCTGTATTCTGCCCTCCAGCCTATGGATTGTCAATTCTGATCTACAAAGTGGAATGTGGCTAAACTTACACCAGCCTGATTGGCACCATTTTGCTGCCCCCCATTACCAGGTGGTGGGGGAGGAGGAGGGGGTGTGTTCCCCTGGTTGCCTCCTCTGTTATTTCCACCCGGGCCGCCATTCTGCCTCTCTACCATATCTCGGCCCTGATTTCTCTGTGGAGGAGGGGGTGTATTCCCCTGATTGGCACCATTTTGCTGCCCCCCATTACCAGGTGGTGGGGGAGGAGGAGGGGGTGTCTTCCCCTGGTTGCCTCCTCTGTTGTTTCCACCTGGGCTGCCATTCTGCCTCTCTACCATATCTCGGCCCTGATTTCTCTGTGGAGGAGGGGGTGTATTCCCCTGATTGGCACCATTTTGCTGCCCCCCATTACCAGGTGGTGGGGGAGGAGGAGGGGGTGTATTCCCCTGGTTGCCTCCTCTGTTGTTTCCACCCGGGCCGCCATTCTGCCTCTCTACCAAATCTCGGCCCTGATTTCTCTGTGGTGGTGGAGGAGGAAGAGGTGGTGTAGGAGTAGTCCCGCCCGTTTCACGATTCTGTCTATTGTTGAGACGCTGATTGTTGTTCCGTGGGGGTTGGCCTGGAACTTCTTGGGGTGGAGGGGGTGGTGGAATTGCTCGAATAGAAAGGTCAAGCTTCGTGTTCTGGACAGGAAAACCATTGGCGGTGAAAGCGGTTAGGAGGACGACGACGAGGGAAGCGTGGCTGGCTTGCAATTGCATTTTTAAGAGTTGGTGAGGTAATAAGTGATAGTTTAAAGTTGTTTAGGGATTTTGTGATTATTATCAGACCGGCTGATAAGAAGTAGATTTGAAAGTATATTGAAAGAAGATGAGAAGTAATGAAGGTTGCTGATTTAGTAAAAAGAAAGGAAAGGCAAGCCTTATATATGTATGTCCTTATGATTTTTTTTGTTGTCTAGATGTCTCTCCTTGAAAGAGTTGATACAAACGTGAGGGCCAATTACGTACGTGTCTCTTGGAATATCGTTAGATCCTGAAAAAGTAAACATTCTCCTACACAAGCTTACGTGCTCCGTTTGGAATGTGTAGTTTGCAAGCCCTAACATCCTGAACTTCATCTGATTCCAGCAACAGAGTGCGGCCTGAAAGCCTGATCTGTTTGAGTGTCCTGGTAATAGAAATACATGCCAGAGGCGACGAGACAAAGATGCCGAAACGATGCCTGCGGTCGACCTGCTTGAGTGTTGAGTCACACCAACAGAAACACCTGAAAAGCCGGCTTGGCGTTTCCAAAATCCGTTCTAGTATTCTAGTATGAGCTATAGTAGAGATATGCTGATCCAAATGACGACCAACTTCTCAATTGAGGCATCTCCAAGCATTTTAATTTTCCTTAAAGTTGACCAAGCACCAGTGACTTTCTTTAAGTTATTGAAATAAGTTGTAGGGAAAGTTATCTCTAGAGCAGCTGTGGGAAACTTCCCCAGACGTGTTATTTTGCAATTGAGTTATTGGTGACTCTTCATTTGGGCTTTGTTTGTTTCATAAACTCCCTGTAGCATCTTCAAGCAGAATCAGTAGAGCAGGTGCTGAAAGTCGCGTATACCTGCCATATCGAAATGTCTCAGTTGGGACTGAAGCTGTTCATGTCACGTGTTCGATATTCTCATATAGCAGTCTTACATATAGCACTATTTAGGCTTAGTTTACTCACCAAGTGCAACATCCTAGCGCTGGCTCAGGACGTTGCTCTCCAGATAATATACACTCATTGAAGCGATCCATTGAAATATCAGTTGGTTGACATCGCCCATGAATCGTACCGGCCGCCCAACTGAGAAAATGCATAAGATTTGTATCCAAAAGCGTTGTCCAGAATAGCAGCTTCAATCGTGTCCCCCTGATCAGCTGAAACGTGGGACATCATGTGTTGGACCAGTTAAGGGGACGACTCATTTCTCAACCTGGTTGAGGAGTAAGGTCATGTGAGGCGAGATTTTTCCAAGTTATTTTCCATCGTATGCTGATGTCCCAGACCCGATTTCTTCTCTAGGTGACGACAGTGTTTCAGTTCCCTTTCGGTTACGTTGCTTATATCGTTATTATTGTTGTTCGCATTACTATATGACTTACGTGGTGTGTGATCATCTCAGGGTTCAAGGGACTTATGCCAACGACGTCTTCGAGGCTTAGCACGCTTAGCACCAAACTCTCGAACGCAATTGGGAAATATCCCCGGTCTTAAAAAAAGACTTCCTTGTAAGACTGAGTGAAGTACGTTTGTCGTCCACTACACACGTTTCCACCGTCCACGAACCCTTTGAACGTCAGGACTCGAAGCGGAGCAACATTCTCAAATTAGACACATTGGAAATGCGCCACGTCCGCTTAATGGGTTTCCATGTCCGGTGCACACGTTTCCAGTGTGTACGAACCCCTTAGGCGTCAGCATTCGAGGCGGAGTAACATTCTCAAATTAGACACATTGGAAATGCGCCGATGTTATTCTGTACGCCCTTATGATAGTCAATCATGGGAAGAAATCTATAAAGACAGGACGGAGTTTCCCAAAGTCTATCTTCCTCACCCTCACCACCATCATCACTTTCCTACTCAGCTTTTCATTGCCCAGCTTTCCTACTTTTCAATTACTTCGTCACTCGTTTTCACCTTAATACGCTATCAAAATGCACTCATTCACCACCGTCCTGATCACCGCCTCGGCCCTCCTAGCGACAGTTTCCAGTTCCCCCCTCCAACTCCGCAGCACCTGCGGTGGCGCACCAACCGGCAATGGCAGCCAACAACCCCTTTCCCAACCAAGCGGTATCACCACCGCCAAAGCATGCCAGGCCAATTGCACCGCTAATGCATCTTGCCAATCCTTCGTCTTCGGCATGGTGAACAATGCAGTCAGATGCATCCTCTACTCCGTCCCAGCGGCTTCAGTCCCCAAACAATCAAGCAGCAATCTCATCGCCTACGATAAATCATGCGGCTCCGTCCCGGCAGTCGTTCCCACGGCATCCAACCCAACAGGCGCTAAAACAGGTGGGAAACTCGCCATTCGAGCAACCTGTGGCTCTGCACCAACTGGCCCTACCGGAAACGCCAAACCCCTTTCCCAGCCAAGCGGTATCACCACCGCCAAAGCATGCCAGGCCAAATGCACCGCTAATGCATCTTGCCAATCCGTCGTCTTCGGCATGGTGAACAATGCAGTCAGATGCATCCTCTACTCCGTCCCAGCGGCTTCAGTCCCCAAACAATCAAGCAGCAATCTGATCGCCTACGATAAATCATGCGGCTCCGTCCCGGCAGTCGTTCCCACGGCATCCAACCCAACAGGCGCTAAAACAGGTGGGAAACTCGCCATTCGAGCAACCTGTGGCTCTGCACCAACTGGCCCTACCGGAAACGCCACACCCCTTTCCACGCCAGCAAATATCTCCAGCGCCGCTGCATGCAAGACTCAATGCCAAGCCAACCCCTCTTGCAAATCGTAAGCTCTCTCCCCCGCTCTCCCTATCTCTACAAAACACTAGAATATCAGTAACGAGTATATTATGAATAGGTTTGAATTCGGCACTCCATCACCGAACGGCAGCCCCACCTGCCGTCTGTTCTCCGTCGCGGCTGCCTCTGTGCCTACATCAACGAGCGGGCAGAGTTTTGTTGTCTATGATGTGGGATGCTCTATCTAGGCACGAATCACACCACATACATGGTTGAGATTGGGGCTCATTAACTTGCTACCTCACTCAGGTCGGGATTCTCTTTTGTTGGGGCGTAGGATGGTATGCTACTGGGGTGGGAAAGGAGGTCGGTGCATTCAGAGACTCAGTGGGAGGAGTTCGCATTTTTGTTTTGATTTTTGATTTTGGCAATATATCTGTCGTTACCAATCTAGGATTAGGCTGACTCAGCTTTTTCACCTCGGTTTTCTCAGACCATAAGACTTTCGCTCACGTGAACGCCGCGCTAAGCCTATTTAAGAAAACTCGCGAATCTATGGTCTGAGCAGGGCATTAGTCCTCGCGACTTTTTGAATTGTAGTAGATAACTTCACCAACCACTTGAATACAATCATAGTAATTGAAAGAAATTTGAAACCGAACATCCTGAACAAGATGCCGTCTTCCAAATCTTTAAATTCGCCCTCTGCGCGGAGGCGTCACGCGTGGCGTGGCCCAACTACCCCGCACCTACCCACCCTTCGACGACGCGTCCAACAGCCACAAACGCAGACCGAGTATATCGTGGCATGAAAAAGGGAGACGTGGACCTTCATCCTCTTCTATTTATATTTAAATCTAATTAAAAGCATAATAGATGTTAATTTTAGTAAGGTATTTTACTCCTATAATCTATGTAAGCATCTTATTAATTAGAGGTAATAGGTATAAGTCCTTTCTTATAATGGCATTTAATTTTTAGTAATTAACATAGAATTATAATCTACCTCCTAGTTTATAGACGAAAAGGATAAGGGAGGTAAAAGGAGCTTTGCTAGCTTTAATAAACACTTTTAATAAGTTATCCTTTATATACTTCTTTATAAGGTTAAGCTCTTCTTATAACATGTTATAAAGTAGTACATATCCTAACTTTAAGTCCTTCTCTATTATAATGTATAATATAAGTTAAGTTTTTATAGCTAATCTACTTAAGGAACAAGGTTACATCCTTAGGGGTACACTTAATAATATTAAAGCAATTCTAGGCATAGAGCACTTAGGTAGCTTTAAGGTAGATTGCTTTGTTTACATAAAGGTAAGTACTCTAGTATGTTATTATAAGTTAAGGCTATAGTAAAGTCTAGCCTTACATTAGCTAGAACCTTACTAAATAATTATATAAGTACATATATAATAAGTGTATTATTTATACTAACGTGCATCCCTACATTAAGAGATGTACCCTATAATAAGACAAACTATTAGTACTTTAAATTTAATTAATTCTAAATTTGTAAACCTATTAAAAATCCCTATATTTTTATGTTAGTTATATTATATAACTACTCCTAAATAGTCTAAACTCTAGCTACTCTAAAAATTATAATTATGTTATTACTATTATGCCTAATTATAAAGGGCGTTAATTCGTAGTATAATAGGACCCCTTAATCTATAGCACCACCATGAGCTCTTTGTGCCTTTTAAACTTATATAACACTTTGATCTAGGTTTCTAAGCCTTACTATAATGCTGAAAAATCATTTTCAGCCTTGTGGTGACTAGGGAGTGCTGTATCATGTGACGTTGCTACATGGGTTGGTAACTCTAGATTAAGCGATGCCTTTGAAATGCCTTTGAAATTTTATCCATAGGATAAAATAAGAAGGTTCTTCGAAGAGAGAAGAGCACGGTGCTTTCGGCTTTTCGTTATTCCGTACCATGTTTAGTAATATCTTAAAAATCTTGTGGCTTGTAAGCTGGTGGCTTGCCTCGCTGTTTCGGACCGCCTCGTTGTTGCTGATACTGCCTTCTTTTTATATATTCGAAAGTGTTTTGCTTCATTCTTTGTAGCTTACTAACTGCTGAGCTATACTTCCAATATTCTAATCAATTTCGAAGGCTTCGTGTGAGCCGCAGGCTGGCACCCACGTCAAGGATCCCTGGTCACTTGGTAATAAAGGTGGATATTTTACATAATAAAGCTTGTGGCTGCTGAGTTGTGGCTGTGTGTGGCGGAGCTAAGCCTTACCGAAAAATTCCGTTTTCCCGATACTCCGAGTTGGACCGTACCCTCAAGTGGGACTGGAAGACCTCGATGAAGGTTGCCGAAATGTTCTCGACGAACTACAATGAATAGTAAGTTAGGCAAGAACCTCGAACTTAGTCCAGTACAGCTAGTGCCAATATAGCGCTAAATCACTTTTATTACTGTTACCACTTCTCGTACAATGCATATAAGTTAGTCACTCTAACATCTCGATTTGGGGCAATAGCTATCGGACGATAGCCTGATGAGGTACAGGGCTCCTGTTTTAGTCTATAAACATGTCATGATCTACACCCCTCTTGCGTTCATTCTACGATTCCAATAATTTCTACTGTATTCATTAATTACTCATCATATTATGTATCTAGCTACAATATGATAGATGTGCATGCACCCGCTAGACATCATTCCTTGAACCCCCCTTACAAGGTCAACAAATTCGGTGGCAGGACCCAGGTAGTAACACTCTGTGCCTCCACCTTCCCACTCCACGTCTCACCACTCTTCGTAGTCAGGCTGACATAAACAGGGTTGGTGAACTTATTCTCGATAACGACAGAACGCGTGAGATCCGGGTTGATAGACGCAACCGACTCAACACCGACACCATCAGCATTTGTGCTGCTACCAGTTCCCGAGAGCACAGTGGCGCCGCGGGGCATGAACTTGCTGAACTGGCCCATCATGTAGTAGTCGGTAGTGAGGTTGTACGTTCCAGCTACGGTGTCGACGACGACGAGGCCGGTGCACGTGCAACACGCACCTGGTGTGTCGAGGCAAGGTCCGTTGTTGGTATCGGTGGCGAGGGTCCAGGCCAGGGAGCCCTCGGCGTAGTTCTGCATTGGGCCCATGACGAAGTCGGCAGCCTGGTTCCAGCCGGTATAGATGTTGGAGGTCCAGCACTCGGTGTGGAACTGCTTGAAGCCCTCGACGTGAGAGTTGTTCTTGTAGAAATCGGTTAGGACGGTCCAATCGATTGGGTTGGCGTAGCAGTGCCATGCGGCGGTGTTAACGTATTGTGGTGCAATGTCCATGACGGCCTGTGGGTAATCTGGTCGATCTGCTCTCATATTAGTACATCATCGTGATAGGCCTAACAAAGGGCTTACCAGTGTTGTGATCATAAGCCCAGATCTCAGTGTTGAGACCGGCACGCTCCAAGGCGGGTCCAACGTAGTCACGAATAATCTGGCCCGATTCGTCTGGCTGAATAACCATGGTGGGCATCCCCGTGTTGTTGTTCAACGGTTCATTCTGGATAGTGATAGCATCAATATGCACGCCCCCGCGCTCAAATGCCTGGATGTACTTGGCAAAGTACTCTCCATATTGCTTGCCATACTTGTGGTTCAGCGTATTGTTGCTTGCACCAACGAGCATGCCGCCATTCATCATCCAGCCTGGGGGCCCCCAGGCGGAGCCCAGGATGGTCAGGTCCCAGTCCAAAAGCTTCATCGCCTTGAGCATCTTCACCATAGCCTCGCCTCGTTCGCCAATGTTAAAATGCGCAAGTGTCAGGTCGACCTTCCCCGCGTTCCCGCCGTTGTCGTCGTATGACATTGCCGGCTCGGGGGACAGGTCGGAGGATCCGATTGTGTGGCGCATGATGCCGAAGTTGTTACCCAACGGCGTCATCAGCTCTACAAGCAGCTTTGCCAATTTGAGTGGTGGGAGCTTGTTGAAGACATCGACAGTGGTCTCGGTCAAGGAAGCTCCAAAGCCGGTGACTTTTTGCTTGTGGCCAGTCTTGGTGTCGTCAATTGACAGCGACCACGTCTGGCTGCTGCCAGGATTGCCATGTCTTTTAACTGGAGCGGCATAAGAGCTGATCTTGTACTTGCCGTCAGCGGTGGAAGCGAATGCCTTTGGCTTTAGGATCCCGAGGGCCGCCGCATGGCAGGCAAAAAGTATGAGCGATGAGAGTTGCATCTTATGAACGGTCGATTGCCGGTGCTTGAAGATCAAGACAAAGGCGAGGTAGGCTCGAGTTTATATAATGGCCTCCATGGTGAAGAAATCTTAGCCTGGCCTCCTGTCGGGCCTTTTACGACTGATGAACCTCACCAGGTGGATTCCAACCGTCGGATCTTGGACCTTACTGCTGTCAGGCTGCCAGACTAAGTCTGAAGCGATCATTGCCCACGCGGAGAGACGCATTTCAGTGGTTGACAGCTCCAAATTATCCAGATCGACTTGACAATCAGCTGCCGGTCAACCCTGCTTTCTCCAACTTTGGGATCGCAGATCCGACACTCCGCGGCACTTAGCGCTTCTTTCCCCGCAGTATGGTAGCATCAATGCGGGGTATGGGAGGATGAAATTTACAACCCCACAAAATAAAACCTCTAATTGAAAGTTGAAAGCGCTGGTCAAGGCTTTTCTGGTAAGGAAGAAGTAAGAGAAGAGCTTCCCGAGGCACAACCAATTGCATTTTCCGACGTGATGGCAGGAGAGAGCAATGGGAGGTGAACTGTAGAAGGAATCACATCTCCACGGCTTACTGCTATTGGTAGTGGAATCAACGGGATCCCAAATGCCTGGAGACCAGGGGTCCTCGGCCCATTGCCGATATGCGGTTAGGCACTCTTGCGCTTAACCCCATTGCCGATATGCGGTTAGGCACTCTTGCGCTTAACCGCATATCGGCAATGGGCCGAGGACCCCTGGTCGGCAAGAAATGTCCCTCCGCAAAAAAAAAGGTCAAGTCGTCCAACTGACTAAGTTAGACCTAAGTTTTGAAGACAATTGAAGAGAAGAATAAAGAAGTCCGAGAGTAACGCCGTGCGGGGAGAGTGTCCACATGTATTTAGCGAGCATTAGCCTAAATTAGCCTGGTTACATATACCAAGTTGGGAATTCGCTAAAACTTAGTTGATTGGCCGATAAAAATATTCTGGCTCGCTGATTCGTTCTTTTACATATTTCTTTAGCCCCACCTTTGGTTATCATTCGGGGGGCTTGATTGGAGGTACCAACCCATGTGGCGACGTCGTATAACACAGCACTCCCTAGTGACCACAAGGCTGACAATAACTTCTCAGCATCATGGCGAGACTCGGAAATCCAGATCTAACTGCTCTTTGAGTTTGAAAGGCGCAAAGTGCTCATGGTAGTACTATAGATTAAGGGGTCCTATTATACTATGAATTAACGCCCTCTATAATTAGGCGTAATGGTACTAATTTAATCTTAAATGCATATATTTCTTTAAAACAAGGATATTAAAATGTAAGCTTATAGTAGGATCTCATGCTATAGTTGTGTAGTTTAGCATGGCTACTTAAAAATAAACAACATATTACATAGAGGATTCTGCCTAGAGAGAGCTGTATCTAAAACCTCTAATTAAATAGCCCTTAAGAGGTTACATTTATACTTATTCTCTATATCTATAGAAACCTAATAAGAGGAACAGTCTACATTTTCCCTACATTAAGCCTAGTAAAATTCAATTTTTTCAATAGAATATTAAGTAATAATATATTTGTTATAAGTGTTATAATGGTTATAGAGGTCATGATGCTAGTCTAGGTAAAGTAAGCTAGATTAAATCTAAAGAGAGAAGAAGAAAGGAAGGAAGGAAGCAAGGCTATTCTTTATTATATATAGCTATGTGCTTATTAGTTCCTTATAACCTTAGTAGTTATTATAGCTATCTATTTCTATAGTTACTAGTAGCTATAAGCTATGATTATAACACTACCCCCTCCTTACTTAAGATTAATCTCCTAATTAAGAGTTTGATCATTATAGCTTCTATAGATACTTATAGTAAAAGGCTTATATAAGTTTAGGTACATTATTAAAATTTATAGTAGGATACTAAGTATTATCTAGTAGGTAGTTCTTCTATGCTACTATATAGAACAACTTCTTCTATAAGAGTTTAGAATTAAGAATTTCTTTAACTTCCTATTTAAGTTCATCTTCTATAATAACTAAAGGTAATAGTTCATAGTATTAGCCTTATAAAGCATTATCTAAGTTAAGTTATAAGAGGTTACTATAAAACACTAGGTGTATTTTCATACTTAGTAGTAACTAGAGTTAGTATATACTATCCCTAATTTACTTAAGGATTTAGAAAGGGCTAACTTGCTTATAATTAAGTTTCTTTAAGGGTCATTACATTTTAATATTCTAAGTAGAAAGCTAGACTTAGTCTCCTACCTTATATCTTAGTACTAGCTTCTTATTTTAATTTATAAAGTGCTTTATTTAAGTTTAAAAGAGGGTAATCTAGTCTTATAGGAATTCTTAAACATTATATAGTTTCTAAGCTATGTCTCTATGCTCTTAAGAAGCATCTTAGACATCTTTATGCTAAATGTTAAAACTTATATATAGTTTAAAACCTTTATTTATAAAGAATAGGCTGACTTTCATTAATTCTAAAGGTAGAGCATTTACTATAAATTCTACTAGATAGAGATACTTAACCTAATTATCTTATAAGTAGTTAATGTAAGCTTATAGATATTACTTAAGCTCTATATTAAATCTCTCTATCTAGCCATCTGTTTCTAGATGGAAGGCTATTAATAGTTTTGTTATAATTCTCTATACCTTATATAGTACTTTCTATACTACTATAATAAACTAGGGACCTCTATCTAATATTATTAAATTTAGGAGGCTATAGTATGAAGAAAACTATTATAGAAGTACCTATCTTAAGACATTTTAATAGGAATAAGACAGCCTATGTTAAGGCTAATTCTTTAGACTATATATCTTTAGGAGTCCTCTCTTAAATGGATGATGAAGGCATCCTCTACCTAGTGGCATTCTTCTTAAAGAAGCTTATTCCTACTAAGTATAATTACAAGATATATAACAAGGAGCTATTAGCTATAATATGCTGTTTTAAGGCTTAGAGACTAGAACTTAAGGGCACTAACTTGCCTATTTAAGTGTTATTAGACCATAAGAACCTTAAATACTTTATAACTACAAAGAAGCTTACAAGACGCTAAGCTCGTTAGGTAGAGCTGCTTATAAACTACAATTTTAAGATTACATATAGACCTAGTAAGTAGAATGGAAAAGCTAATGCTCTTACTTAAAGGCTAGGAGATAGGCTAGAGGATAACGATGAAGATAATAGGTAAAAGCATTAGCTTTAAACATTGCTACCACCCTTATGCTTTAACCTAGCCATTACTCTAGCTCTAATCCAACTAGAGGAAGCAGAGGAACTTAATTTTAAGGAAGTTATTTATAAAGCTTAGTAAGAAGACCCCTTTTACATCTAGACATTATAGAAGCTTTGAAATTAGGAGTGAACTAGTAAGTAGGTTACATTAGCATACTATGAAGAATGTAATGAACTCTTAGAATATAAGGACAAAGTCTAGATCCTAGAAGCTTTATACATTAAGCTACTATAAGAAGTACATGATAAACCCTTAACTAGCCACCTAGGCATAGGAAAGACACTTTGCATTATAAGGGAACGCTACTACTAGCTAAGCATAGAAAAGATAATAAAGTAATATATCTTAAACTATTATGTCTATTAGCAAACCAAGCCCTTATAAGACACTTATAATGGATTACTACAACCATTACTAATACCATAGCACCCCTAGAAAGACATATTAATAGATTTTGTCATAGGGTTGCTATTATCTAAAGGGAATAATGCTATACTAGTAGTAGCTTGTTAACTTATAAAGTAACAACACTACATTCTATGTTTTATAGGAAATGAAGGTACTACTATAGAAGCTATAGTCTAGCTCTTACTATAGCATGTTTAGAAGCATCATAGATTACTAAACACCATTATATTAGATCAAGGACTATAGTTTGTTACACTAATTTAGAAAGGAATCTACAAAGCTTTAAAAATCTAAGCTAGACTTTCTACTACCTTTTACCTAGAAATGGATAGGCAAATAGAGAGACTTAATGGTAAAATGGAATGCTACTTACAAGCTTATGTAGATTACCTATAAGACAACTAGGTCTAATACTTATATATAGTAGAGTTTGCATTAAATGCCTTACCATCTTTAATAATGACTATAAGTCTATTCTTTACTAATAGAGGGTTTAAACCTTAAATAAGCTTTGATTTAATAGAGCATTAGAATGATAAGTAAGAACCTATGAATATGGCATTACAAATGGAATAGATTTAGGAGTTTTTATAAGATTAGACTACACTTTCCTAATCCTAAATAGAGGAATTTACAAATTAAATACAAAAACTAATATTATGCTACTAAAGAGGAGACAAAGTCTAGCTATCTACTTGAAATATACACACTTAGAGACTTTTAAAGAAGCTTGACTTTAAGCAAGTAGGACCTTTTGTAATATTAGAACGAGTAGAGGTTACATCTTATAAGCTTAAGCTACCTTAGAGCATGAAGATCCACCTTGTCTTCTATAGCAATCTTCTACGTCTAGATCCTAATAATGTACTATAAGGACAATACATTAAGCTATCATTACCTATTATAATAAACGGAGAAGACGAATGGGAAGTGGAATGCATCCTAGATTTAAAGTAACTCTAAAAAAAGCTATACTATAGAGTTTAATAGAAGGATTACCCTATAGACTTAGAATGGTACTCTATAGAGAACTTCATAAATGTACTAGAGGTAACACAAACATTCCATTGCTAATACCCTTAAAAACCAAGGACTGCCTATAAGATTAGGAGATTAAGCTAAAGAAGGGGGGGGGTAGTGTTACAAATACTATAGAGTGTTGTTATAAAGCATTGTTATAAGAGTTAGGATGTTTGCTTAGTTTACACTCCTACTTTAAGGAAGCATTGTTATGTATATAAACACCTTCTCCTCTTATTATTAGACTTCTCTTTCCTTTCCTCTTTAGATTTATTATTCTATTTACCCCTAACTACATAACTTGCCCTACGTGACTCCTAACACTCGCTAAGCATGCTCTAAACAGTAGAAGAGATCCTCTAGCTCCTTGAAAAAGTGTTTAGTAATCCTAACAGATGACATACTACGTAGACTAAGTATTGTAAGCTCTACTAAGGTAAAGGTGCCTTTACAACCTTCTAGGCTAAGTTTTAATGACTTATAGCAGAACTAGACTACTTAGAAGAGACTTTGCTTAATGACCTCTAATTTAAGATTAACTAAGGCATGTAGAAAGCCTTAGTTACTAAAGTAGGAACTACTACCTTACATAAGTTTATGAAGAAATGCATGCTTGTTAATTAGAATCTCTAGAGGATCCATAAAAAGGAGAAGAGAATGAAGCCATAGTCTTTCAACCTCTAGAAGCTAAGTGGCTAAAACCTTTCTACTCCTACTACTACTAAAGTAATAGCACTACAAAAGAAGCTTTACTACTTGCCTTACTAAGATCCTAAGAAGGAGTTGCTTATGAAGCTAGGTAAGTGCTTCTACTACTACAAAAGCAGTCATTATGCTC
Organism: Pseudogymnoascus sp. WSF 3629; assembly: GCA_001662585.1. Classification (NCBI taxonomy): domain Eukaryota; kingdom Fungi; phylum Ascomycota; class Leotiomycetes; order Thelebolales; family Thelebolaceae; genus Pseudogymnoascus; species Pseudogymnoascus sp. WSF 3629. Next base: position 20,162 of record KV454820.1, read on the forward strand.
ACAACTACCCCTAGAAACAGAAAGGTAGACTTAATGAGATCTCTACTACTAAAGAACCTACCTAGTATAAGTTAGGAAAAGAATAGCCTCTAGAGAAGATGTCACTAGAGGTTCTATAGCAAGAATTACCTCCTCTGCCTCATTACTATCCCATTTCAACTATAACACTCTGTTCTTAGCTACTTATAAAATAGGAAGAAACTAAATTGTTATGTAGGCCTTAATGAATAGTAGTATAATAGGTAGAAGCTTTATGAATGCTATTAATGTAAAACGAATTTATGAAATTAAAAACATCTCTTCTATCTAGCTCCTAAAACCAAAGAACATTAAAGGATTTAATAGAGCTACTACCTCTCTAGTTATACATGCTATATACCCTTAACTACAAATTAGAGATAATGTTAAAAGTCTATGTCCTTTATTCATTACTACTCTTAGGAAACATTCTATTATTCTTAGGAAGGCTTAGATGAAGTAACATAGAGTTATACTTAATATAGTAAATGACTAAGTTATATTTACTAAAGGTCATTACTAGTATACTATACTAATGAATACCTAGAAACTAAAATCTATATACCCCTAAGATAATAAGTAAATATAAGATGATAAAGCTTAGAAGTTAGCCCTCTAACCTCCTTATTAGAACAAGAACACATGTACTATTATAATGATTAGAGCTATACTATTTAATATAATATAAAAGTAGAAAGGAGTAGAAGTATTTATAATATCATTTAAAGATATACTTAAAGAATAAGCAAAAGAGGAGGTAGTAGAAATTAACCTAAAACTAATCCTCCTAAAGAAGTTCTATAAATATCTTAATATGTTCTTAAAGTAAGTAGTAGATAAACTCCTATCTTATAGATATGCTAATTATTACATAAATATATTAAATGTAGCATTTGTTACTAACTTAACTTACATCTATCTCTATCTCTAGTACTCTTAATAGCTTGTGAAATTACTATAGTTACCTTACTAGCTTTAAGAGTGGTGTATTAGAATGTCCTAGGATGTTACTTGTAAAAAACTATAATTATTTGGAATTTTGCTCTACTTAGGTATATAAGAGCCTTAACCCTTAGTAGCCTTGCTTTACTTCATTAGCTTTAAGGGAATGCTAACAACTAGAACCTTAGCCTTTTTTATCTACTAGTGTATGTTTTTAAAGTAAACAATCTACAACATAAAGAAATAATTTATTTTCTAGCTAATAGAAAGGACTAGCTTAAAAATTAGAGCTGCTTTTTACTATGTTTACTAGAAAGAAGCTAGTTTTAAAGGTAGTTTACTTGCCTTTTTTTATTAGTTCTAGAATGCCATTTCTAGACAAGTTACTATTGTTTACATACTATGTTACTATAGTCTATAAGCATTAGCAAGTTAATAGATATCTTTATATAGCTAGTTATAGTATGCTAAAGACGTAAGTCTCTATGTGCTAAGAAAGCTACGTTTAGTTATGTTAGGTAAAATCTAATTAGTAGACATGTAACGTATTTCACATGCAAGCGGCGCACCCGAGCGAGCGGCGCACGAAAACACCAAAAACGCGTCAACCTAACTTCAATTAACAATGGCACCACCAACTCAACCAAAATCCTCTAATCAAGAGGGTAGGATACTTCTAGCTATTCAATCAATTAAACAAGGCTATATTCAAAGTGTTCGAGCTGCTGCAATGTCGTACGATGTCCCTGAAACAACACTTCGACGACGCGCTCATAGTGTTACTCCTCGACGCGACTGTACTCCTAACTCACGTAAGTTGACTCCGTACGAAGAGTCAGCTCTCGTTCGGTATATCCTCGACCTAGATTCGCGTGGATTTCCGCCCCGGCTGCAAGCTGTGCAAGAAATGGCAGACCTACTACTCTCTGAACGAGGCGGGAGTCCTGTTGGGAAGAACTGGGCTACAAGCTTCATAACGCGTCATATAGAACTCAAAGCAAAGTTTAGTCGAAAGTACGACTATAAACGAGCAAAATGTGAAGATCCTAAGATAATTGAAGGGTGGTTCTCCCTCGTACGGAATACAGTTGCAAAATACGGAATCCTAGAGCAGGATATCTACAACTTTGATGAAGCAGGTTTCGCAATGGGAGTTATTGCTACTGCAAAGGTAGTTACAAGCTCGGAAGCAAAGAG
>KV454821.1:0-22291 GCA_001662585.1 Pseudogymnoascus sp. WSF 3629
ACGATGTGCCTCGTACAACCTTATGTGACTAGATTCGTGGTATAACTTCTTGACGCGACTCTACTCCTAACTCACGTAAGTTGACTCCGTACGAAGAGTCAGCTCTTGTTCAATATATTCTCGACCTAGATTCGCGTGGATTTCCGCCCCAACCGCAAGCTGTGTAAGAAATGGCTGACCTTCTACTCTCTAAACGAGGCGAGAGCCCTATTAGGAAGAACTAGACTACTACCTTTATTAAGCGTCATGCGGAAATTAAAGCAAAGTTCAGTTAGAAGTATGATTATAAACGAGCAAAATGTGAAGATCCTAAGATAATTCAAGAGTGGTTTTCTCTCGTACGGAACGTAGTTGCAAAATATGGCATCTTAGAGCAGGATATCTACAACTTTGATGAAGCAGGGTTTACAATGGGAGTTATTGCTACTGCAAAGGTAGTCACAAGCTTAGAAGCAAAGAGCCGTCTAAAGACTATACAGCTAGGAAATAGGGAATGGGTGTTAATTATCTAAGGTGTCAATTCGTACGGATGGGCACTCCTGCCGTTCATCATTTTCAAGGCGCAGAATCACCTCTCTACTTAGTACGAGGACTTAGGATTGCTAGACGATTAGGTGATTACGCTAAGTGAGAATGGGTGGACTTTAAATTCAATTAGGTACGAGTGGATTCAACACTTCGATCAACATACAAACAGTCGTTCGATCGGAACCTATCGCCTTCTTATTCTTGATGGACATGAGAGCCACCTCTTAGCTTAATTTCAACACTACTATATAGAATGGAAGATAATCACTCTCTATATGCCACCACACTCGTCGCACATACTTCAGCCACTTGACGTGAGCTGCTTTGCTCTACTAAAGCTTTCGTACGGACGTCAGATTGAAACCTTCGTACGGAACAGGCTAAACCATATCACGAAGCTTGAGTTTCTCTCTGCATTTAAAGAAGCATTTAAAGCTGCATTTACAGAGCAGAACATCAAGAGCGGATTCCGAGCTATAGGGCTAGTTCCGTACGAGCCGCAGAATGTTCTCTCTCACTTAAATCTACACTTGAGAACTCTAACCCCTCCAATACTTAAGCGTGACAATTGGACTTCAAAGACCCCTTAAACCATAAGGGAGCTTGATTTTCAAACAGAGCATATCAAGAACCGCGTCGTACGACATCAGAATAGCTCTCCTACCTCAATTAATGATGCTATTAGCTGCCTTGTTAAAGGGGCGCAAGTTATGATGCATTCTGCTGTTCTACTAAAGGCAGAAGTTAAAGCTCTACAAGCAGCAAATGAACAGAAAAAGAGGAGGGAAAGGAAGCGCAAGAGGCGTATAATGCAAGGGGGTAGTCTCTCCGTACGAGAGGGAGAGGACATCCTTCAGAGTGCTGAGGTTGATGCTCAGGTCCGTACGGAGGTGGCAAGTGAGGGTAGTCAGCAGGTGGGCTCGAAGGGCCGGCAGAAGCGTTGTGGCTTATGTGGTGTTATGGGCCATAATTCCCGTACGTGCCAGAGGCACGAGGATTCAATTACGATCGAATAACGGTCTTTATGTAGGGTGGCGGTATAGTAGTCGTAGTAATAGTCAATTTTTTTGTGTTTTGGTGGCGACTCGCCCGGGATGGCGACTCGCATGTGAAATACGTTATAGTAAACTCGTAAAATCGAACAAAATTGCTTGGTGCTTATTATAGCTTTTAAATATCCGCGTAATTAACACTCAGCCTGGTAGTATTATATAGACAGCTAAAATAATTGTATATTTTAATAGGAGTAATAGAACTTATTTTATAGAGCGCCTACGTCCGCGAAAGCATCTTGAAGATGTTCCCCATGAAAAGCCAGTCATAGGGGGCAGCGACGCCGTTAATCACATCCCCGGACCCCAAACTCCCATCCGGCGCCTATCTTGACGACAGCCAAGTCCAGGATGTCGCCGAACACACGAGCGATTCCGAGAAAGCGAAAATTCTGTGGGCTCTCTCAGAGAAATTGACTGGCAAGACGTTTGATTGGTAGTTAAATCCAAACGTAAGTGCACGATATAACTGCTTTAAATGTGTTCTTATTATGGCCTTCAAATGTCCCGAGAGTAAAACCTTGGACTAATTATCCTTCAATGCAGCCAAGGTCGAGAAAATCTGCCCAGCCTTGCCATATGTAAGCCCCCCTCTCGCCCTTTCCTCTATAATCTAAAGTTGGATGGTTAGCCTAATTTCTACCTCAACTGAGAATTTCCAGAGTCCTTAATAAAAGTAGGGGGATCAGAAACGTACCTGCACATCCAGGTCTTCTAGAACATCCTTATTCTCCCCTAACCTGAAACAAATCCTCCTTAGATCACTCAGCGCCGGTAATATACCCTTCCCCTCATTAACAGGCGCAAGCTCTTTCATGGCATCTAGTATTATTACCGCATACTCTTTTGCCTCGCTCCATCTGTTTTGTACACTGCAAATATCTTCCAAACGTTTTATTGTTGTTAAAACATACGGATCTAGATGCGAGGTTGCAACTTTTTTCTGTGATGCCAAGACACTCAGATAAAGCATTTCTGCGTTATCAAATTCCTTTTGCTTCACAAAGGTCTTTGCGAGGGATTCCATTGCAACTAGCGTCAGTGGATCTTCATCGCCCAAAATTCGAATCCGCGCCTCCATGATGGTCAGTTCGAGAGCCTCTGCTTCATCCAATCGATCTTGGTACCAGTAAATATTCGCAAGCTTGATTTTAGTGTCGATGTAGTCTTCACTGTCTTCACCCGTCGTTTCACGATATATCTCTAGCATCTCCAATCTCAACTTTGCAGCCTCGTCGTACTTCTTAATCTCCACATAAGTAAATGCTAGGTTTGCCATTGATTGCAACGTTTTATCGTCCCCTGGTCCCAGAGCTTGTCGCCTGCATTCCAAAATAGCAACGTCGAAAGGTTCACATTCCTTATACTTCTCTTGGCTGCTGTATGCCTCGCAAAGGATATCCATAGATTCGATAGTGTCAGGATGATTAGCCCCGAGAGTTCGTTTTGATATCTCGACGACCTGTTTCTGGAGTTCTTCAACTTCCGGCCAGAGCTGTAAAAAATGATATGCAGTGACGAGTCCCTGTCTAGCTGCATTTGTCTTTGTATGCTCGGCGCCGTATTTCTCAAGTGTTCGTGTGTACATTTCATGGGCAAAGGGCTGTACATCTTCCCAGCGTCCCATATCAGCGTATACAATCGCTAGGATTTCAATGCTTTCGAGTGTATCCTCGTGCGAGTCTCCGAGTAGTTTCCGGCGACCCTGGAGGGCCTGTTCATATAGTGTTGCCGCCTCTTGCGGATTTTCCAAGCTGTGGTGCAGAGACGCGAGATCAAATAGAGCCCCTAGAATATCCTTGTTTTCTTCATCATACAAGTTTCGATATCCTTTTAGAACTTCTTTCTGTAAAACCATAGCTTTGTCAAATTTCTCCATGGCAGAATAGTCATATGCTAGACATTGCATCAGATACAACGTTTCATGCTTATCTGACCCTCTGACTTTACGTTCAATTTCTAGCGACCTTTCATGGTAGTCGGAGGAATCTTGTCGGTTGCCCGAATTTATGGCGGCTGTTGCAAGGAATGCGAGGCACCTTCCGACTTCGAGACTCTCGGCTCCATGAAGCTCTTCATAGATTGCAAGCGCTCTTTTCACCGTAACCACGCCATCTTCAGTTCGACCGTCTCGTAAATACATCCCCCCTAGATTTGCCAATGTCCTGGCCACATCATCATCCATCTTTCCATGGGTAGCTTCGAATGATTGCAGGGCTTTTTCCTGTAACTCAATTGCTTCTTCGATTTTGTTCGTCTTGTTAATCAAAACAGCCAGCTCGGTCTCAGCAGACAAGGTCTTCGGATCGCCATCGCCGAGAGTAGCTTTATATGCAGAGACTATCCCTCGACTTACCTCTACAGCTTTCTCGAAGAGCTCCCGCTTGTGGAAGTTTTGGAGCAACGCACGCTTGGTTTGCAGTGTCATATCATCTGTTGGACCAAGCAGCCCTTGCAGTAGATCTACCGCCTGCTTCCAAAGAATATTGGCTTCCAGCAACCGGCCTTCGTTCTCGTACGTTTCAGCAAGCCCTTTGAGATTAATTTGTGTTTCGAGATGTTGAAGTCCATGTTTGGCTTTTAAGATCTCTACCAACTTAAGTTGAATGTCGGATGCCTCCTTAAACCTTGATAGTTTATTGTGGAGCTGTATAAGAACCGTCATCGCTCTCATAGTGTAATATGACTGCCCGCCCCTAGTCTTCATGGCATGCTCCATGAGGGTTTCATATATGAGTTGCGCATTGTCCCAACTGCTCTGCCTTTCGTGAGTTTGGGCGAGACTGAGAAGGGAAGTAAAATAGTCAGGATAAGCTTTCTTTTTGATGAATTCAAGAATTCCCAACAAATATTTGACGTCTGCTTCGGCATCGTCCCAGCGTCCTAAGCTACAATCGGTGTGTGCGATATTGAATTTTGCCATTAACACATCGCGATTGTGAAACCCGACGCCTTCTCTAGAACCCATCGTCCAGTGAAGCTCCTTCTGATATTCTAAGGCTTCTTCAACTTTTCCTTCAGCTGCATCTACAACAGATAGGTTAAGTCGTGCGATGTCCGTGTTGAGGTCATTTTCTCCTAGGCTCTTGATGGCAAGCCCGAGAACCTCCTGTCCATAACTTCTTGCTTCTTCTCGGTTTCCCGCATTAAGTAAAATTCGGACGCGACTGCTGCGTGACTCGAATAAATCTGGATCGGTGTCTTTCAGATTCGCTTCCCGGTACTCATAAACAACCCCTTCAAGAGCCACTGCCTCCTGGTATTTGTCTTCGAATAGCTGATTAGCTTCCGCTAGTTCGGAAATGGCAAAAATTGTGTCGGGGTGGGCCTCTCCCAGATCTCTTTTGGAGTTCTCCACCAGCTGGGTGTTCCTGACCAAAAGCTGTTCTGGGGAGTCATCTTCTTCTGGCATGGATCTGAAAAATACTTCTTTCGTCTCTTCCAACGACGTAGCCACACCTGCAACGTTAATCATCTTTGTCTGGAGATATCCAAAGATCTTCCTACTGTTCTCGAAAAACACTGTGTGTGCGGGGTCCTCGATTACAAAGTCCGGATCCATAGCATCAGGATGTATATGTCCCGCTGGTGTCTGATTAAGCGCATCTGCAGCCCACACGTCTGCGCCATTCTCCACGAGAGCAACGACTCGCTCATAGTTGCCAATCATGGCAGCTACGTGAAGTGGAGTTAATCGGTGTCCAGGATCGACCTTATCGAGTAGCATCAGAAATGTTCTCTCTGCTTGGAGTCGATGTCTTGATATATCGAAATCCTTATTCTTCGAACTCGGACTTAGCTCTGGACATCGTCCTAGTATTCGAATGAACGACACTACATCAAGCTCCTCAACGGTGCATATTTCTGCGCCTGCTTCAACTAGTGCTGCAGTAGCTTCTATCTCTACGGAAAGGCAAGCATAGTGCATAGGGGTATAGGGGTTCTCGCCACCCATAGGGGTGTTAATTAAGGCACGCACCCTATCGTGTCGAAGAAGGTGAAATAGTACATGCGATCCATTGACTTTGGAGGCTAGGCTGGCAGCGACGTGTAGGATAGTGGTCTCTGTTTGCGACGTCAACTCTGCACCGCGCTCGATCAAGAGATCAATAACATCGCCATCTCCAATAGGGGCCATGATTGCCAACTCAAGTGCACAGCGCTCTTGGTATATTGCATTTATGTCTGCACCATGATCTAGCAGAGTGCAAATAATCTGATAGCCCCCAGGCATCATAACGGAAGAATGAAGTGCTCCGATAGCGCCATCTTCCTCAATATGTGAGGCATTCACGTCAATATCACCACATTCCATCAGGGCTTTGAGAGTCTCCTCCTCGCCGTAAAGACAGGTTTGATTGAGTAGGGCGGATGAAGCCTTTATCTTTCCAGAACTCAGCAATAGTTTCATGATCCGGCCTCCTCGTCCGTCATTCCTTTTGGCTAACATATTCACGACCCTTTCACTTGAGATGTTGAGCTCAGCTCCACGATCAATAAGAACTTCCAACTGATCCAAATTCATTTCGCAAGCGCAGTCGCTAATTGCATTGGCTAATGGTGTGTGACCAAAGCTATCCAACACATTAATATCTGAGAAAGTTGACTTGAGTACAATATCGACTGTAGATTCGAACTGCGATCGAATTTGGTTTCCATGTTGTAGTAGTGATTGGACACCGTTCGATAGTCCTTGATGTAAAAGAGGACTCTGCATACCGCTGAACGGATCGAAATCGAGGAAGAGTGTCGTTAATTCTGGGAATCCAAGAGAGACGGCAAGATCCAGAGGTGATAAAATCCCGCCACGTGTGGCGGCTCCTGCTTTAAGCAATACCTCGATCAATTTATGGTATCTGGCTTGTATAGCAACGTGTATCGGCCTAAACACAAAGCGAATCGAATGCTCTCGTAGCTCTACCACCTCTTTCGAGAACAAGTTAATGTCCCCTGAGTGGTCTTGAAGAAGCTTGACCATTGGTTCAAGTTCGTCTTCCTCAAACATGATCATCCAATGAAGTGGCGATGGCCCTTTCCCACCCAGGCGCTTTGCACTTGCACCCTTGCAAAGAAGAAACTGGACGATGTCCGAATTGGCGCCTCGGCATGCAGCTGTAACAGGTGTTCCACAGCCATCGCAGTGAATGTTGACATCTGCGCCGGCATCAACCAGAAGCTCTACGATTGGGAGGCTCCCTAGTCGTGCTGCCAAGTGAAGCAAAGATCCAAACTGCGTAGAATCTAGGGATGAAACCCTTCCAACCAAGGACGAGATATCGATGTCCCCCCTTTTAATGATAGCCTGTAACTCATCAATCTGTACGAAACTAAGGTCCTTCGCAATCAGAACGTCGTCCGAGTAAAGATCAAATGGCATCTGTAGAGTAGATTGTTGAAATAAGGCTTCATGCTTTCGAATACGTGCCGAAAAGTATTTCTCAGCAGGAAGTCTAATCAACTGAGCTTCTGCCTCGAGCATAGGGTGACCATGAGATAAGATCTGAGGAAGATCTCGCGAGTAGCATTGATGCATTCTATGACAAATGCCCATAGCCATCGGAAGTTTCAGCGACGCAGCCTCCCGCAGATATTCGAGCATCTTCTCCTGGTCGGCCTCGACTCCGAATCCATGGAAGTAGCACATGCTCAACTCGAACAGAGTTCTTCCGAGAATCGTCGGATCTGTATGGGTAGAGACCATCGATTGCAATCTCGCGAATACTCGTTTTTGTAGCAGGAAGGGGACTGTGTTTGTAAGTACCTGTCTCCTGTTAGCAACCTAGGTTGATAGCAGACTTGCTTCATACATACATCGGCCCTATACAACGACCATCTTTCGAGCGTTGAAAGTTGGGAAGTGCCAAAAGAAGATATCGTTGTCTTCGTCCTGCAAAGTAGAACTTGTCAGTAAGGATTTCGAACTTTTCGCATGGAAACTAACATTTCTTTTGCTACAAATTCTCGTTCCAAGTTGAAAAGCTTCATAACTTCCCGAATGGTTACTCGGTCCGCTGCATCGTCCCTCAAGGTAGACTCCAACACCTTTTGCAGCAGTGTAACTTTGGATGCGTCAGCCGCCGGTAGAAGATCTCGAGTAGCCAGCAATGCAAGGCGAAGAAGATCATCTCTCGGCAACCCATTAAGCCAGGTGATGGGATCTTCTCGGTGTTGGCGATCAACATAGCTTTTGCCATCCTGCACAATCTCCCACACCATCAAGCCATAGGAAAATATATCACATTTATAGTGATCTTCTCTCAGCGTCGAGGTTGACTTTCCTTGTCGTAATGCTGGCGGATTGAATATAGTTGTCCCGATATACCTCGACTCATCGTCAAGAATCGAATGTCCGAAATCCGAAAGCTTCGCAACAATCTCACCAGTATCAGTCTCACAAACAAGCGTATTCTCCAGCTTCACATCTCCCTGCGCTATCCCGGAAGCATGCAATGCAGCCAACCCATTCGCAATACCGCTGCAAAACTTGATCTTCTCCACGACCGACACCTTCTCACCCGCCTCCCTCTTCTTCCCCAGATAACCTTTCAACGTCCCATGCGCCGCAAACTCCGCAACAAGATACATCGATATATGCTCGCCCACAATCCGCGACCCATACCCAACGAGCTGAACAATATTCTCACACTCCCTGATCGGGTTATGAGTCAGAACTCGCAGTTCGCGGAGCACAGTCTCAATAGACCTCCTACTCTCCACATCATCCACTTTCCTCGACGGATGTTCAGTAGCCTTAAGATACTTGACAGCCAAAACCCGAGCATCGCCTTCTCTATTCAACCCTACCCTGTCAACACGATAGCAAGCCCCCTCTCCGATACCATAAACCGTTTCCGTCGGCATAAAAGTAGTAGATTTAAACCGATCCAAGTCCGGACAACGAAACACAAATTGCCAAACATCAGCAAGATCGAGACCCGGCGGGGTAGCCGCGGCAGAACTAAACCCAGATGTATCATCTCCAGCTGGGTAGTCGTTGGAGTCGGAGAGCACGGTGCGCGCCGTCGCCTCAGTGAGGTCGTAGATATCCATCTTTATGATCCAAACCAACTTGGCAGTGTAACGCCCACGCCTGGCAAAGGTTGATGATGAGGGGTGCCCATCATTATGAGGGTGAGGGCTTAGTAGGGTATGAGTGAGTTGTTCGTGCGGCTGAAATATTGGACCAAGGCTGCGCGTTCCACGTGGGGGACGGGACGGACCCTGTCAGATGGCAGGCCCAGAACGGCCCATGAGGACTGGCGGACGCTTTGACCCGCTGTCATCCGGCCGGTATCTGCGGTCTGGGGGGTTTGAGCTTCAAATAAGCCGCCGAAACAAATCTCAAGCGGCTTTAGCTCACTTGGGAGAGCGCCAGACTGAAGTTAACTTCGGTTCGATATCTGGAGGCACTGTGTTCGATCCACAGAAGCCGCAAACTTACTGCGAGTTGAGGAACACCTTGACTAACGAACACTTTTTTTTTTTTCAACTCCACCGTAGGAGCTGCCGTTGGCAAAGCACCTCTTCTACCTATACAGGAAACCAAAAACAACTACAATGCTTCATAAGCCGCCGAAATATAAAAAATGAGGTAAATGCAGTGATGCGCTCCTATAATTCCAATATATCGTCGCCGCTGGCTATATCGCTCGCTACATAATCAATCTATCAATCAGTATACACTCTACGCTATCCCGCCCCAAAATGAACGAAACAAATGGGTATTATATTCCCCCTCCCAAAACCACACCATCATCCCCTACGCTTTTCCCTCCCTTACACCCCTCACATCCCCACCCCCTCCCTCCCCATCCCCATCAACCTCTGCACAACACTCTTCTTCCTCTCCACCCCCCCCTTCCCCCCATCAAAAAAAAGCGCCGGAACCAACAACCGATACGGCGCCGTAATCCCCGCCGGATCCCGCTGATTAACCTCCACATTCAACGTAATCTCCAGCCCCCCCTGGAGATCAATCGCATCCTCCTCCCTCGGCTCCTTCCCCGCCTTCATCGCTTTCTGACTCAACCCCGTCGGCGTGCGGTGGAACGCTCGTAGGGGCGGCACGCGCGGTGATCCGATCGCTTCGGCGGATTGTACGCGGTCGGAAAGGGAATTGTTGCGGTGGCTTGGTGGAGGGCGCTCGTGGCCGCGCGTGCGTGGTAGGGGCGCGGTGGAGAGGGGGGGGGATTCGTCGAAGCTGAAGGCGTCGTCGTCGCTGCTCTGGTTGCGTACGGGCTGTTTACCCTTGTTTTTTGCGCTGAAATAGTCGTCGTCCCCGGCACCGCCTCTGATGCGCGGCACTCGAACATCCTCGCTGCTATACGGCGGCTCGGAGTCCGTCTCAGAGCCGTAGCCGTTGATACCACCGCTATCGGTGGTGCGTTTCCCTTGGCGGCCGGACAGGCGTCGGAAGAGCGCAGCGGGACGGAAGTCTCGAGTGAGACTTAGCGTCCGTTTAGGTGGCTCCGGTCTTCCGCCGGGGTACGGTTCCGTCGGACGTCCTCGGCTCGAAGACAGACGGCGTAGGAGACCGCTGCCACCGCGGGCAAGGGGCGGGCGGGACGGCTCATTCCGCATCGGTGCATCCGCGCGGTACGTCGGGCGTCTCGTCATAGAGAGTCGACGAAGAAGACCAGGGCGCTCTGGACTGAGACTGCGCCCGTCGGATGGTGTTGATGGAGGCGAGAGCTCGGGATTATACGGGCGGATGGAGCACCAGTTGCGGCGGGGTAAGAGGCAATTGTTGTTGCGCTTCTTGCCGTCGACGTCGTGGGTGAAGATTGGGATCATGCTCTCGTCGGTCTCGTCGTCGAAGTGATGGACTTTGTTGCGCTTGTTGAGGATGTCCGCCATCATGTCTGGGGGCGGTGTGTTTACAATAGCGGAGGATACGATGTTAGGCATGTACCTGTGATCTTTGTCTTTGGGGATTCCGAGCTTGGGGTTGCTGTAGAACTGCCCGATGGCTGCGAGATGCACGTCTCCGCCGAGAATGGTAATGCGAACTGATTTATCGGCAGCCAAGTCTTGCAGGTCTTCAATGAGGTACTGTCGCTCCTTTTTGTGACTTTTGGCTGTCCAATGGTCATCAAGATCGTCGAGAATCTCAACGCCACCATCAAATTGATTGAGAAGGCCACTGAATAGTCCTGCCCGGCCAAGAGCCTTGACAGGGTCCATGACTCTCGAAGTAAGACTATCAACCGTTAGTAAACGCCTTATCCGCTTCGGGGTTGTTAACTTACATATTCTCCAGCCATACGAGTCTGGGGTACGCAATCGGAACACCCATCAACACAATAAGATGCTTAGTTTCACCCAAAACAATCTCATCGTGGCATCGGTCCATGATCTTGTGGTACGTTTCTTCCGACAACACATCCTCGCGACTGCGCTCCGTGCGACAATCCATTCCAAGAAAGGAAATTCCCGCTCCCATGGACATGAACAGGCTGCGGCTATGCTCCTTGATGTACGGCCCAGGGCTGTCGCCGATCAGCCAGCTAGGTTCCGTATCTTCCCCCTCGTCGATGCTGCTCTGGTGTTGAAAGAGCATATAGTACTTGAATGCAATATTGCCCAACCCCGAAAACACTGGTGAGTCCATGAAGTGGTGGGGATACGATCCGAAGCCATCAATGATATCGTGGTCATCAAAGATATTCACCATGGGGATCTGAGAGTTGGCGAGGCCAAACAAGCCCTGGGAAAACCACATGGAATACCTATTCAGGTAGAATTCCTCCAGTTCATCCTGCATCTCCGGCGTAAATGAAGCATTGTGCTTGTGGATAGGGTTTTTAATAGCAATCCAATCTGCGAAAAGCTCCGTCTGTTTCAAGACACAATCATTGTAAATCTGATCTCCACCTCCAATCATGACATGGAATGGCTGCGTCTGATGCGTATTCATCACATCGCGCCACATCGGATCTGGTCCGCTGAACTCATCCGAGTTAACGCTCATACTGAAGCCGTTGCAGCTGTGAAACATCATGTTCATGGACTGTCCCAGAGCTGGCACCCAGAAACCCGTGGCCGGACCATTGTTGATCTTATACGCAATGCGTTGTTGCTTGTCAGTAAGCTCAACTTCAATATTGAACCTCCAAAATGTAACGCCACGTTCAGCGTGTAGACGGAATCCCTTGACAGTAGCTACCTTCCCAGCCATCTCGCCATCCACTTGGCCAGCAGAGCCATCTGTATGAGCTGACGGGCTGCGCTGTCCCTCAAAGATGCCTTCATCGGACTCATTTCTCGACAGATCAATCGCTTCTTCCAATTCCTCCACCGGGCGAACATACAACGTCTTCCCATCTCGCCCAACTTTTGTCTGCCCAGCAAGGGGGTCAACATACTCCGGCGCAACATCAGCGCCGCTCTTAAAGTGACGTGGCGGCGGCGGAAACAGAGATTTTGGCTGCGCAAATAGACGCAGAGTAGGCACCGCCTCATCGTACTTGGAACGTGCATCTTCTGTGACTATCATCACACTACCTCTCCATATTTCCTTAGCGTGAGTCGCAGTGCGACTCCCGGGTCGCTGGGAAGCCTTCTCCTTCTTCATTCCAGCGTAACGGAGTAGAGGTCCACACTTCAAGAATAGGCGTGGGCTGAATCCAGTAGGGCCATCTTTTGTCTCCTTGTGAGTCTCCCCAGCTTCAGTCGCTTTGACAACACTACGTCTTCGTCTCCCAGTGTTACCAGCTTCCCACCAGGCCTTATCCTTATCCGCTTCTGTTTGCTTTGGCAGTGGCTCTTTCACATCAAGCAATGTTCCAGTCAGCGATGCCACGCCAGCAGTCTTCCACTCAAACAGTCGTTCTGTCGGGGCGTAAAGGCCATATCCTGGTTTAAACGGATCATGCCTATTTCGACCTGCATGGACAATCTTCGAGAAGTAATGGTGTCCATCCGGCCCCGTTGCAGCCTGTTCCTGGCCATAATTCCCAGCCGCGGCCGCCGCGGGAACGACATGTCTTGGTCCATTTACAGTCGCTACATCTGTCGCCTCACCGTCAAGTCCACCCTTACGGTTAGCATTTAACTCTGGGCCCAGCTCTTCTGAGCGGTCAAGTCTGTCCGCAAAGAGTTGCTGTTCCTGTGGAGACATTGGCCTTCGGAAGTCTATTCCGACCTTATTCCCCATCAACTGTTCGATTTTCCGCGTAGAGTTGCCTCGTTTTGACACGTCTAAAGTATCATCATCAGACAGTCCTTCCGGATCCAAATTATTCCTGTCTTGGCGTTTTGAACCACCACTAGCCAGGACAGCAGAACCCAGGGCAACAGCACCCAGGACAGCAGCACCACGGCCTCTATTTCCAATATTAGTCTGCGCAGAGTCCAAGGGCACCGCCGAGAATCCTCTCTGCGCCTGATCGTCATGGCCTTTAGAGTTGTTTGCCGCTTCAGTCGGCTTCTTTACTTCATGAACTTTACCTACCAAGGCATCCCAAGGAACTTTTGGGTTTGGGTCTTTCTTTTTCAGCTTGTTACTATTAGTCCGCTGCAAAAAGGCTCCTGCGCGCTCTCGGAAGCTCCGTCCCCGCTGAACTCCGGGTTGTACGTCGGGTTGAGGCGCCGCAGTCTCAGTTTGAGGCTCAGGATGTGGCTGGAGTTGAGGCTTCGGTTGAAAACTAACATCTTTTTCGATCGGAACAGGAGGTCGCACAGGTACCGGTTTCATGCTTTCTTGCAGACTCGGAATCTGGCGGTCATCTTGACCAATAATACCCAATCCCCTTGTATCTCTTTCCCTCTGTATCTCTCTTTCCCTCCGTATCTCTCTTTCCTCTGGCAAAGCCCGCGGCTCCCTTCTCGCATTTGCGGGCTGTGTGGCCCCAAAATGGACGGTGTTTTGGCCACTGCGGCCTGCTTTTGCTTCTCTCGCGCGCCGCTCAGCTTCTTCCATACGCGCCCGCTTCTCTTCCTTAGTGATGAGAGTCTGTTCCAACCGCTGCAACGGAGACCTCTCTGATGTATACTGCTGTTGTGCCGCTGCCTCGGTAGCGCTTGATCGCCTTCGGTTTTGCGAATTAGCAACCGCGCTCCGGATCTCCGGCCTCTCTTTTCGCGCTTGTACGCTCCCTCGTCTTATATTTGACCTCTCGGCATTGTCGTCGCGATTAGTTTGATTCCCAGTAGTATTAGCTCGACCGAGTTCCGTATCCACATTCAGAGGCCTGCGCCCAGCTCCACGATCTTTATTCAATTGGGAAGCTTCGCGATAGTAATCTTCGGGGTTTTGTCTAGCGCGTTCGACGGGTTCAGATGGCCTCCGAGACCTGATACCCTCTGACTCCAAGTATCGGTCGCCATTGGACTGTGGGGGCCTATAGCTCGATGGAGGACCCTGTCGAGGAACATCCGGGGCTGCTGGGGGCGGGCCAGTGCTTTCTTCGAATAGTTGCTGGGCCTTCTCTCGGCTGGCGCGTTTGCGCCTCCTCTCCAACGATTCCTTATTGTAGGCTTCTCCACCATATTGGTATGAAGGAGGTCGAGGCGCAAGTCCTTCGGCGCAGAATGTCGATTCGACTGGCGATGCGAATGGGCTCAGCGTCGATTCCGTAGGCGCCTGGCTCTGGATCGAATAGCGGTCGGGCCTGGGCTGGGGCTGAAGCTGGGGGGCTCGAGGATATGGTTCAGTAGGGAGCGCTTTCTGCAGATTTGGGCCCGTGGATCCATTGCCTAGAGAGCCCTTTCGGAGAGAGCCCTGTCGTTGAGCGACACCATCGGGCGGTGGGTTGATAGCTCCCCAGTACGGCGCTGGCTTGCCGGCCATGTCGATCGAAGCTATCGCCGACAGCTACAACGGGCAACAACAAGTGAAATCGACGCGAAGTGGATATGCTGGTGCGAATGGAGATGGAAGTGTAAACTCGCGGTTGAAGATGCAGGGTGTAGCAGATGACAATGGGGTATTTCCAAACAAGAGCAACTGTCACCGACACAATTGACGCACGTTCGTCTCATAGGGCAGCAGTCGAGGTCATTGGAGCTGAAGTTGGGTTGGGGTTCCAGGGTACACCTTAGCTCACCGTCGCAAACAAAACGCAGGGACCCTCTCGCGGCACAACTTGGGAGGAGTGCCGTGCGCTTTTGGGGATAGATACAGTAGAGAGCAAGCAGTCAACAAGAAGCAAGAAGCAAAATATGAAGCCAAAACTATAGGTATCAATCAAAGACAAGAAGAATACATTCTCTATATGGTAGAGGAGAAGCCAGGGAAGTTCACGGCAACTAACCTACATGATGGTACTCTATCATGAGTTGGCAATTGGCATGCATATATTCCCAAAGTAGCGCAAGGCTG
Source organism: Pseudogymnoascus sp. WSF 3629 (assembly GCA_001662585.1). NCBI lineage: Eukaryota > Fungi > Ascomycota > Leotiomycetes > Thelebolales > Thelebolaceae > Pseudogymnoascus > Pseudogymnoascus sp. WSF 3629. The sequence goes on from KV454821.1 coordinate 14,902, forward strand.
GGTACAACGAGGGTATAACAAGTGGTATAAGTGTATAATAGTGTATATCAAGATCTAATAACAGGCGTATAACAAGGCACGACATAGAACAGTACAGTACAGCACAGCACAGCAGAACATAGGCACAGCACTGTACAGCCAGCCATAAGATTAGTGTAAGTATACATAATATCCTTGTTTACATACAGAACAGTTATCCACAGTAAACCAGATGCTGACTAAGTAGGACATTCAGCCTTCCAGAATAACATGAGTAACTCAAATAGGAAAGGCGCCGGTACTAACCGTAACCTCAAGGGGCAAGTACGGGGTACATCTTATCCCTAGTAAGTAAGCCTAATATGACCGGTGCGTCAGTTATTCCGTGTTTAATGACCTAATAGGTAAGGCGCCAATCTGCCGTCCGAGACACTCTTGGCTTCAGTGGCTACATGGGCTACGTACCACCAAAACTACTCCGTACGGCACTTTTGTATGTGCTACGGCCTACGTACTACCACCACTGTAACTACGGCTGACTTTCCCCAAGGAGACAGATCGCTTTGATGATCAAATAAAAGGCAACTGCAACTGCAACTTGCTGCTTCTACATAATTCACGCTCTTCAATTATCTTCTATACCCTCTCTCATCAGATGATTCTGTAAGAGGGCTTCGCTTTTATTATTCTTATACATGTATTTCCAGCGTGGCGACTAGGTTGCCTCTTTTATCCTTACAACTGTAATTTGGACCCCCCCCCAGAAAACGATTAATCGTCCATTCACACGCCCCCCTTACGAACACTCGACTTGCCTCGAAGACACGACTCCCGACGTCAATGGGAAACCCGACACGCTCTTTACACATACACAATTGACCTGGGGAGGCGCCGACCGTTTCCACGCCCCGCGCTCGACTCTTCCGCCCCGACTGAGTCGCCATGAGAGGCCTATCCCTTGTGGGGCTCCTTGCGCTCACATGCTTCACCAGCGCCGCGAACCTCCTGCCACGAAATTATGAAGCCAGCGACTACTATGTGCTACACCTCGACTCCGACGCTGCGCCCGCAGACATAGCAAAGCGTCTTGGCCTCTCCCACGAGGGCCAGCTGGGCGAGCTCGAAGACCACCACATCTTCTCTGCAGCGCGACACGAGGACGACAGGGTGCAAGATGCGATCAAGGCGAGGAGGAAGCTACGGAAACGAGGCGCGAGCGAGGCCGATGTACTGGATGCCGTGAAGCTTGCGCTGAAGCAGAAGCTAAAGCCACGGATGGAGAAGAGGGGGGTAATGCCTGTGATCAAAGACAGACCGTCAGGCATCTTCCCAGAACGACAAATTGAGGTCGAGGACCCGGTCGGTGTTGCCAGGCAAGCCGAAGTAAAAAAGATACTTGGAATTCACGATCCGATATTCAACAATCAATGGCATTTATACAACAACAAACAGCTGGGACACGATGTGAACGTCACGGACGTTTGGATTCAAGGAATCACCGGCCACAATGCTACGGTGGCGATTGTCGATGATGGACTGGACATGTACAGCGAAGATCTAATGGAGAACTACTTTGCGGAAGGGTCCTACGACTTCAACGATCCCGGTCCAGAGCCAAAGCCGAAGTTGAGCGACGACAGACATGGCACACGTTGCGCTGGAGAGGTTGGGGCTGCCAAGAATAACGTATGTGGTGTCGGAGTCGCCTATAACTCCAAGATTGCTGGGATAAGGATTCTTTCGAAGCTCATTACCGATGCCGACGAGGCCATCGCCTTGAATTACGCGTATCAACAGAACCAGATTTACTCCTGCTCGTGGGGTCCGCCAGATGACGGGAAATCAATGGATGCTCCGGGCATTTTAATCAAGAGGGCCATGCTTAATGCTGTACAAAGGGGTCGAGGAGGGCTGGGTTCTGTCTACGTCTTCGCGTCTGGAAACGGCGCTGCGTCGGAGGACAACTGCAATTTCGACGGCTACACGAACAGTATCTACAGTATCACTGTTGGCGCTGTTGACCGCAGAGGCGATCATCCGTACTATTCCGAAAAGTGCTCGGCGCAACTTGTCGTTACCTACAGCAGCGGTGGTGGCGACCAGATTGTCACCACCGACGTTGGCGCGAACAACTGCGCCACAACCCATGGAGGAACCTCTGCGGCTGCACCTTTAGCTGCTGGCATCTTTGCACTGGTATTGTCTGTGCGACCTGATCTGACTTGGAGAGACATGCAATCTCTCGCCATGCAGACTGCCGTCACTATCGATAGCGCAGACGACTGGCAAACCACGACCATCGGCAAGAAGTTCAGCCACACATTCGGATACGGCAAGATTGACTCATGGGCCATTGTCGAAGCCGCAAAGACCTTCAAATCACTCAAACCCCAAGCATGGCTCTACTCCCCTTGGATCAAGGTCAACAAGCCAATCCCGCAAGGAAACCAAGGCCTCGCAGTTACCTACGAGGTGACAGCCGATATGCTCAAAGAAGCCAACCTCGAGCGTCTAGAGCATGTGACCGTGACGATGAACGTCGAGCACCAGAGACGCGGAGACCTCAGCCTCGACCTAATCAGCCCCGACAGCCTAGTAAGCCACCTCAGCGCCACCCGCAAGAACGACGACTCCCCCAACGGCTACGCAGACTGGACCTTCATGAGCGTCGTGCACTGGTACGTACCCACCCCCCATCCTTTACCCTACCTCCACTAACACGCCCCCAGGGGCGAATCCGGCATCGGCACCTGGAAACTCATCCTCCGCGACACAACCGTAAACGATTTCTCAGGCAACTTCACAGACTTCCACATCAAGCTCTGGGGCGAAGCCATAGACCCCTCCAAAGCTACACTCCTCCCCCTCCCCAACGCCAACGACGACGATGACCACGACTTCCACAAGCCCAGCTCAACCATCTCCGCAACCGTCTCAACCACATCCCTAAACCCCGTCCCAACATCCACCGCTCCCCCCCTAACAACAGACCAACCCAACCGTCCCGTCCCTCCCAAGCCCACCTCCACCCTCTCCGCATCCTCCACCCCCACCGCCCCCAGCGATGACCTCGCCGCCTCCTCCACCGCCGCCCCATCCTCGTGGCTCCCCGGCTGGCTCCCCAGTTTCGGCTTCGGCCCAAAGACCACGATCTGGATCTACGCCGCCACCGTCCTCATCGTAGGCTTCTGCATCGGATTAGCGATCTACTTCTACCTCGCGCGGCGCAAGCGCCTCCGCAACAGCGCGAGGGATAACTATGAATTCGACCTCATCCGCGATGATGAGGAGACGGAGGGGTTGACGGGGGGAAGACCGAAGAGGAGGGCGGGCGAGCTGTATGATGCGTTTGCGGCGGGGAGTGATGAGGAGGGGTTGAGCGATGTGGAGGAGGAGGGGGAGGAGTATCGGGATGTTGCCTTGAGGGGGATGGAGGCGGAACATCATGTTATTGGGGGGGATAGTGAGAGTGAGAGTGAGGATGAGGGGAGGGGGGAGAAGGCTGCTTTGAGGGGGGAATAGATGTTTGTTTGGAGGGGGGAGGGAGGGGATATTGCATATATGGAATTGAGGAATGCATTATTTTCAAGGATTGGGAGTTTATGGGATGCGTTTGTGTGGATATTCGGTGGTTAGACTTTGTATGACTGTAGAATTCATCTGAGATGCTTACAGACTACGTAATTTTCGGGGTTCCCAATAGTGCCTGAGCGCTGCTTAGTGACTGTGTGTGATATTCTGGTATATCGCGAGGGAAGTTGACTTTGCACGTACGTAGTGTTCAGACAAGGCTACGATGCTACCCAGATCCCGAGTCTACCAACCCGGCCCTGGAAGGCTGCCGTGGCCTCGGTTGCTTCCAGCTGTGATGTCTGGTCTCTTGGCGCTAGTCACTGTAATCTTCCCCGTTACCAACCAGCCCCCCTAATCCAATACGGGATCTCATAGTCACCAAGTTGATATACTAGTTTGCCTAGAGACTGGTCTTTGGTAGGTCATGGGAGGCTAACGTTTAAAGGCCATATCTTTGTGGAGTCTCTAAATTTGTAGCAAATATTAAAATTAAAAATCAGCTTTATTATTTTAGTTCTTTTCCACAAATAAAATATTCTCTGTTGGGAACGACAAAAATAAAAGTGCACAATGAGATTATTTTTACCAATCCCATTATATAGGGAAGGAACGGTTAGTCAAATATAGAGAAGGAACGGAGGGCTAAGAATGGAAAGAACGATCCATTATATAGGGAAAGAACGACCGGCTTTAGAAGGAAGGAACGATCCAACTAGCGAGGGAAAGAGCGATCGTGAAGTCATATTTTTAGTTTTTTGTTCCTTCCTTATATGGACAAAAGGTCTAGATTTATTTTTTATAGTCGATATCTTATATATTTGTTAGTATAAATGTATTTACTGGCGAACTTTCCTTTCTTATGTCGCCTTACAGTTGTCTGGCACCCGCAGTATTTAAAAAAATGTATGAACTGATAGAGCTGAATAAAGAAACTAATATGGCAAGTCTAAAGGAAACTCAAGCTAAAAAACTCGTTATATATAGTAAACAGATCCCCAAGTTTCATCAGCAGACTGCTGGGTAAATGATCGTTTTTGTCCAAGCACCAATCTCTTACTCTTGGCCCAAGTAAGCATCAATATCCTCAACCTCGTCACCATCCACATCCTCGGGAAGGACATCAGGGATCTCCTGGCCCTCAATATCATCATCCAGGGCGATGTTCAAGATGGTACCCTCCTCCCTCTTAGCGATTTTACCACCCTCCTCAATCTCAATATCCTCATCCTCGAAGATGTTGATATCCCCCTCCTCCCTCTTGGAGATCACACCACCCTCCTCAGTCTGAATATCCTCATCTTCGAAGTTGTTGATATTATCCTCCTCTCTCTTAGAGATCACACCATCCTTCTCAACCTCAATATCTTTCTCGGCAATGTCGACGACATCATCCTCCTCCCTCTTAGCGATCTCCTCACCCTCCACCTCCTCAACATCAGGAATCTCCTGGCCCTCAATATCCGCATCCAGGTCAATATCGAAGATATTATTCTCCCTCTTAGAGAAAGCAACATCGCCAATCTCATTGCGCTTCCCGTACTTGCGCACAAAGGCAACATAAATATCCGCAAGACGGCGACACTCAACGCCCTTCCAAGACGAGAGACCCGAGAAGCGAGCACAGTATTTGTAAAGGTCCTTCTTGAAGTTATCATCAACCTTCTTCTTCATAGCCTTAGTGAAACGCTTCTGCGCTTTGGTGTTGCGGTACCCGAAGTCGTGGCGGTGGCAGCTGGGGATGAAGTTGTATCCATCTGGCTTGTCGGGCGACCAGGAGCAGCCGTCGCTCGACCAGTTGCACTTGGAGGGGTTCTTGGCCTTGCGGGACTTCTCGAACGAGTCGATGGAGACGCTGAAGATGAGCTTGTCGGTCGCAGCGTTACTGCATGTTGCGCGGGATTCGAGCTCGGCGCGGGCGATCATTGATGGGGACTCGGAGGCGGGAAGGGCGATGACTGAGGTGGAGGCGGCCAGGACGGTGGCCACCGTGGTGAGAACTGAGAACTTCATTTTGAATATCTGATGGGACTTCTGAGATACAGAGTAAAGTTGGTATGAGATGTAGGCTGGTGTGTGAAGGAGATGATTGTGAGTTGATGCTGAATGAAACTGTTAGAAGTCGAGGCTATGAGGTTCTTATATAGACTTCGAAGTCGGTGTTATCAGTTGTAGGTTACACCTCATTTGAGATTGCTCAAATTGAAGTCAGCCTCGTAACTCAACGAAAACGCCTTCCCATTACCTCCGCATCTTTAATGGGGGTCCACTGACACCATTCGGACCATTATCATCTTCATCAAAGCTCATCGCCTTCAACTGACCAGGGTTAAGCATCGGTTGCCCCATATTCAGCTACACCAAATAGGCAACTCGCAGTAGGCGAGGTGCCTAGTCATTAAACTTTCAAGCATGAATACAGCGACCAGTCATCAGAGGGTATCATCACATCGTGGAATAGCTTCAGCTGCGAAGGCTGAACTCTCCGATCAACACAGACAGCCTCGCCACGAGGGGCTAGTGGGGCGTGTCTGCCCCTTTCCAAGAATATAACTGAGCCGACTGGCTAGATCTAAGATCTTGTGTCGCAGATCATGGCAGCGGTTCCTGTTGATCTCAAATAATACCTAAGCACAAAGCCACAATGTCTTTCTGACAGGAACAACAATGCGCCGAGCGTTTCGGGCATTTTACAGTCATGAAGGCCAAAAGTTATCCCGCCCAAGCGTAAGACCTTATTGTTAGTGCGCCCGATCGTTCGCTACGTACAGTCAGCCCCATTGTTTTGGCGTCTTAGCTTCCTATCCGGATACAGCTGTGCGACGTGGAGGCTATGCGGCGTCTAACTGGCAATCATGGGGAAGGTTATGTTGCCGATCGTTGGTGCTGCGCATCGCCAAGACCTGTTCTGCCCCGTCACATGGGGGGACGGGATGAAACCGAGAAAGCGAGGACAGGGTGGCCGATCGCAAGCGACGATCGTCGCCGACGGCCAGTTCAACAGCTTTCAGCTCTTCCAGAATGTTTCAGTTGGTTGAAGTCTCACGTGGTTTTTGCGAGAGTTGCTCCACCACCAGCGCATCAACGGATGTGGTGGTGATCGTAACAGTGTCGCATACTCCACCCGAGCTGCTTATGAACTGTATTTACGATATGGCCAATTCGGGTTGGATATACGAAAACATGTGCTTTGATACACCGCATGACGATTTCCATGAGAAATACTGAGAAGAATACTGACAAGAATAGTGAGGCTTTTCCTTTCATCGTCAACACGCCGAGGGCAGCTGATATTGCTAATCTGAAGCTTGCCCAATAAGCACATAAGAAACTACCTTTCAATAATTCGATCATTTATCGCATTGCCACGGTTAGTGACGCGCAACTAATGAACATGACAGACGACCAGAAACTTGCGAGACAAATCAAAGCTGAAATGCAGAAGAGTGAACACCGGATAAATGAATTGGAGGCCGAGAAGACAGAGTTACAGACCTAAGTCTGAAATTGTGGCCAAAAGAAAAAGAAGGGTTTTTTGGAGCTGGGCGCTATCATTGCCGAGTGTGCAATTAAAAGACATACCAAATTGAAAGATGGACATGTAAGGAGTGCAAAAATCAGCAGAGGAATGTATGGTAGACTCCTGTACCACCATGTCGGATAACGAGAACGCTTGTGGTTGGAATTTGTCTTCTCTTTTATGTCTTCACTATTATTATTACGAATTACGATGGTCCCGAACTAGACTCCTATTTGCTTATCATTTCTATATCACTTCTCAAATCAAATGAATCAAGTCTCATAATCTATTACGTCAGCTGATGTTACACTCATAATATAT
>KV454822.1:0-21906 GCA_001662585.1 Pseudogymnoascus sp. WSF 3629
CTACTATATAATAGTGATAGTACTACGCGTGTAGAGTTTTCAACGGCACTTATCTACTAGCTTCATAGCTATATTTAACATCATTATCATCACGTGTATTATAATAAGCGATATTGTTTATATTGTTTATATTGGCAATATAATGTGGGGCATATCATATTGCCAAGGAATGAAGGAAGGCCATATCATATTGCCAAGCATATTGTTTATATTGCCAAGACTCATATTGCGATATATATCGCAATATACTGCCAAGAACCAATATACTACTGGCAACACTGGCCAGCACTCCTCCCTTGGCAACTACCTAGTCGCTAGGTAGCGATTGGAACCAGAACGCCTACAGTACACCGCCAAATGTACTCGTACGGGCCTGTGCACCAATTGCAGCAAATAAAGCGGTTTTTACACCTATTTTGTGCACAGACCGTATAAATACTTTTCGCGCCGTACTGTAGGCTGAAAGACGGAATCTTAACGCGCTCAGGGTGAGTCGTGTCACGTGGTAGGTCTACGCTCAATATCCGATGTCTCGCTGCCTTTGCCATGCGTAAAATGGTAAATTTGAACAAAAATATAATGTACTATTACAAAGGAGAAACCTTTCTCAATATCCTCGGAAGGGTAACTGGTCTCGCTCTGCTCTGTCCATGCTAAAATAGCCCAAGCTGTCCAAATTAATCTGAAGCTCCCGGAACTTGCTGACTTTCGCTTTTCTCTCAAACAGGACATCAATCTCGAGATAGCTCAAGCCCAATGTCTCCGGGAGCCTACAGTAACAGTACACCAAGCACAAAAATGTAGTCCCGGCAAAGAAGAAACCGGACTTTCCCTTCCAGTTCCAGGCAGTCGGGCTCAACATCCTTAGAGTCATCCAATTAATGAGGATGCCGGCTAGATTGTACGCGACACGGGCCAGGACGGCGGTCTTGACACGAAGGCGAGTGGAAGGAATCTCCGCAACCAGAACAAAGCATACTGGCCCGATGGTCAAATGATAGATGAAGGTTAGGACCAGAAGAAGAGAACCAAGGGTCCACGATTGGCCTCGGGATGTAGGAGCCACCCCTACACCCCCTATAGCCAGTAGAGTAATAAGCATGGTCAAGAGCCCGCCAAGGTAAAGTCTGCGCCGACCGACGTGTCGCAGCAGGAACCAAGAAACCACATTGTCCACAACGGCTAGACCATAGGTTCCCACTGACAGACTGAAAGCGTCGTTGGTCTGAAGTCCGGCCTGCTCGTAAAAGTATGCCGCCCAGCCTAGCAGGCTGGTACCACAAACTTGCTGTGTAACCCACACCACGCAGGCAATTTCGGTTCGTCGGAGATCGGAACGCTTGAAGCAGTCCAGGTACGCGATGCTGGGTTTATCATTCAAGTACTTTTCAACTTCGTTGGTATAGGTCATTACAGCGGCCGTTTCATTGACGTTGACTGTCCACTTTGTTGTCAGCCGCAGCAACGAACTTTTGGCTGCTTCCAAACGGTTGTCCCGGATCAACCACCACGGCGATTCGGGTGCTAGAAGCACAGCGATGAAAACGGGTACGCCGATCACCCATTGCAAAGCAAATGGAAGGCGATATGACCATTGGGAGCTGTTATTGACTAACGCCTTGACTATGCCAGTTGCGAGGAGTTGGCCCCATACCCAGCATAAATTAATGTTAGCAAGAAGGTATCCACGGAGCGTTACTGGCATCACTTCAGCTACCACAGCCATTAACAGGTGCGATCCAGACCTTCGAAACCACTTCACATACCAGCGTAGTTGATGGACAGTGTCTGAAAGACACCCCATGGGATACCGCACAAGATCTGCCCCGCCAACAACAACTCCAGACTTACGGCGAAAAATGATAAGAAGATGCTGAGAAAGAGGAAAATCAAGGCTGCCGCTAGAGTAAAACGATACCCAATGCGATCGGCCACTACGCCACTAAGAAGCAATCCCACAATCTCTCCTGCCTCCGCCGCCGTAGGAAGGGCAAATTGCCAGCGGGTAGGAATCTCATAGTTGCCATTGCCAGTGGGCACACCATAAGCTCGTCTGAAAGTGAGATGGGAAAGGAAACTAAAGATTAGAAGGGTGTCGAACCCTTCCATAATGATCGTAGAGGATATAGCCATCGACCACGTTATAGCCTTGGGATACAATCGGCAGCCGCCCAGAAAGGTCATCTTTTGCTCTGCTCTTGTTGCTGCCCGAGCTCCAGAGTCAAGAGGGCGCAAGTCGGGGATTGCAGCCGAGAGCTTGCTGAAAACGTCGGGTGGAGTCGGTCCTCTCAAGGCGGCGTTGGGGCCATGGCTATCGCTCGGTGTATGCATCCAAGCGTTGTCCGAAGCATAGCTAGGGTGAGGCGCGATCGAATCGGAATGATCTGAATAGGAACCACGTTGGTTGTGTAGGTCCTGCCTCGCCATTAGGTCGATACACTGCGTTATGCTCTTGCGACGAAGTGCTCTCTAAGCAGGTGGGTAACCAGCCACCGGGTTTGTTCTCCATTGTTGCCACTTCAAGTGTCGAGGAAATTCCCTATAGCTTGTGGGCTGTACAGAGAAGAGTGACAGTGATATCCGGATCGCTTAGGCAGAGGATATATCGCATGAAATGGGAAGTGGAATGATTCAGTTAAAATGCTCTGATTCTCCGGTTCTCCGGAATTAAGATGCATTAAGAAACGCGAATGAGCTTATGGCTAGTGCAGTTGGGGTGACGTCATCGTACGCACTTTTGCGGATGACAGGCGACTTTCCTGGGATCCCGTGTCTTTACGTTGCTGTTGCTGGCTTGAGTGACGCAATGCAGTAGTGATAAGTGCAGGGCGGTGCAACGCGTTGTCAAAAATGGACCCACTTTTGGGTGGCCGAGGTGGTCGAGATAGCCGCGATCACAAAATACGGGTAAGGGCGGCGAGACTCACCCACTAGGCCAGATGGCACCAATTTAAGTATTATCCAGAGGATCAAGCTTGTGTATGGCAGAGCGGACGGGATGCCCAATTCTCTTGAGTCTATGGTCATATGTAACTGTTAAGCACTCTCTTTACTATATGTTATACGAAATATATGAAAGAGTTGGATTTGATGTGGTGCAACATTGCACATGTCGAGCTGTGGATGACTCTACTAGTATCGCGTCGTGACGTGATTACTTTACTTCCTCACTTTTCTGATACACCACACCTTCAACTCCGACAGTTCGTGGCAATCAACATCTCCCACGCGCCCTAAGCCAGCATCATTTTCAACGCCTCCGCCATAACCACCAAACTATGATCACCCCTATACATTCCATGTGGTTTCTTGTCTACGCCCATTAACTCAAAAACAGCCATCTGGGCTCCCCTAACGCTGTACTCAACCGTAAATACAGTATCCATATCAATCTCCACAAATTGACCTAATAGCGCCAAATTGGTGCTCCCCGCTGGGATGACTTTTGGGCGGTCGGTATATTCCCGAGTTAGGAACTGTGACGTGATGAAGGGCATCATGCATGGGATAGTGGTTGATGACTCGAGTGTGGGATGTTCTGGGAAGTTCAGATGCCCCAACAACTCGGTCAGGATCTCGGCGCCGGTGCATTCGGCCATCGGTTTCTTGACATAATCACCGATTTTCTTAGGGTGTAATGCATAGCCCCAGAAGACCTGTACGTCGGAAGGCTGGTTGATGAAATGAGGTTGCTTAGGCACCACGATGCTCATCAGCCAGTTGCTGTCTTTGAAAGTCACTAGGGCACCAGTGCCAGGTGCATTTCCGCTCCATTTCTCCAGCCGCTCGAAGAATGACGGGTCGTGCAGAGTGGTGGTGAAGGAGAGCCAGTTTGATTCAGCGGGACGGGAGTAAAAATTCGCAGGGTTGCCCAGGACGGATGCATGGGGTGTTCTTGTAAAGGAGTCCCAGAGTGCCCAGGCTCCATCAGGAGCCTCCTTGCCTGCCGCAGGAGCGGGAAGTGGAGCTGGTGCGGAAGTGTTGCTGCCGATTGAGGCGTACGATGTCATAGAGCCGATTGTGACGAAGACGATGTCTTCCGACTGGACGTGGATGATTCCTGTGGCGCCATTGGAGCTAGTGTTAATTTCCTCTACTGTAATCTTAGAAGAATCGAGGAATGATAGGCCAGTCACTTTAGTATCTGTGAGATATTAGCTTCTGTGTTGTCGGGGATTAATGGGGGGAAATTAACTGTATCTAAAATCTACTCCCTCCTTTTTGAGATAGGTCTCAATGGGTAGAATAATTGAGTCAAATTGATTCAATGGAGTGCGATCAACACCAGAAAGTGTGTTAATCCGTTTGAACTCGTGCACGAATCTGTGGAGGTACCGCTTGAATTCCACTGCACTGTGCCAGGGCTGAAATGCGAACCTAGACCGATGGTCAGTTTCTGAACAGTTTTGAGTCGATCTGAGCGTGAATGATTACATAGTTGCCCACATATACCAGAACTTGGTCTCAAAGAACGTCTCCTCGAAGCAATCTGTGATTCTCTTAATGCCCAAGCTCTTCTCGCTTTCTGCCATCATTTTTATCAGATAGACTTTATCTTTTCCATGCAAGCCAAGTGCATGCACATCCATGATTTCCGGTCCATCGGCACCTTTGGAAACGAGTCGGGAATGTGCATGCGTCTTGTTCTCAGGGATAGCATTGAACTCGTCAATTTCTTGCTTGACAGTCTTGTTTGGATCTGACAGGGATGGGATGGTGGAAAGGAGTTCATAAAGACAGAGATAGCTGAAATTCAGCATTCGGCCGCCTCGTAAGACGTAGCCCTTCTCTGCTGTTCCTGCGCCATCCATAGAGCCGCCAGGAAGTGGGCCTGACTCGATGATGTGTATTTGGGACGGTAGGACGTGTGCATCTTGAATTAGATGTACTGCAGCGGCTAGGGATGCGATGCCTCCACCGACAAGGTAGGCATTTGTTTTCTTGGGATCCCGCATCTTGTGGCCGTTGCGGATAGATGTTTCGTTTATTGTAATGAATTGTAATTGATATGTTTTGAATATGTGAAATAGAATAAATAAAAGCATGTACGCATGGAGAGATACATACTTCTTATATAATCGTCGGGCCCAAAACTGAGCTCCGCTTAGAGCTCAGTTTTGTGTCAAACGATTCGACGAGGAGAGTTTAATATTTGATGAAACGCCTCCATGACGTCATTATACAGTGGTATAAACTTCAATATTACCTCGGACGTGGTGCAAGACTGCGCGATTCTCTTCATTATTGCAGTTCTAACATTCACATGTTTGTTGCCATGCCCCATTGGCTCGAGAAATAGAGTGTCTAGCCTGGTCGGGTGGGAAACACGAGGAAAAGGGGGGGTCCGTGGCGTGAGGTCCGTGGCGTGAGGTCCCTGAGTACTCGAGGTCTGGAACTCTCGAGGTCCGTTCGTTGGCATAGTGAATACGTCACCAAATCCATCGCCCAAGCATAATTTTCAGGGTCTCGTACGATCCCTCAAAGGTCTGTACTGTAAAATGGTAAGGGATTACATGGGAAAAGTAGAGAATATAACCTCCACCACTGTAACGGGGTGGTTGCCGACCGACTGTTACAGTATATATAGCGTGTTGCGCGTATTCCGGGCGAGCCGGAATACTGTAGTCTTTTTGGCTCAGTGAGGTGTAGCGCGAGCGCAACCGTACATCGTTACAACCACCCCTGACATGAATGCGGTTCGAGCGACAATCAAATTTGCGATAACCACAGGACGACTCGACCTAGAGATGGAACTAGACAACTAATAGCTGCACATCTTTACCACTTTTCTCATCCCCAACTAACCCTCCCAAGCACCCTCGTGCCTACAGCATGCCTTGCTTCAATCGCCGACAAAAGGACACTGAACACTTGGAGAAATGACCTTCAAGACTACTTGCTACTAAACCCCCCCACGAGACCCCGTAGAAAGGACTATAATAGAGATCAGGGAACACTAGATAAGGACTATGTATGGGCTTTCAGGAGACATGGCAGAAGCGAAGGAAGTGATATCATGTGATAGACTAGTGCCCTTTAGGTTTAGAGCCGGGCGAATAAACCTCATTCATTCATTCCAGATGTGCCCGCCAGTAGAACACAGGACGCATGGTATATAGCCCACTCCCCCCCGAAGAATGAAGAGACAGACTTCACCAGATCACAGACTTCACCCTTTGTTGTAGTTACGTGACCGTGCAGCCTCCCCCTGACCAGCCCTGAGTCTGTACCGTTACCCTCCAAAATCCTATAAGAATTGACTGTGCTGAAGAATTCTTTTCCGTGGGTCCAGTCTTTTTATTACAACCATGGCATGCTTCAAAGTTGTAAGCGACCCATTGCTTCAACCACCAATTCCGCCAAATGTAATACAATGTTTTGCAATTGCTGCGGAACTGTTCAAGATTGGCGTAATGGCGTGACCTATTAGGGGCAGTCACGTGCTAGGGATCGACGACGAAGTTTGTTGGGGAAAACGGACATTCCCGTGGGATACGGTGGGCTTTTACGCCCAAAATGACGGGTTATCTCCGTGAGACCGTCCAACTTCCCAGTTGATTTACGGGTAAGATAGTGGCGCCATACTATTGGAAGCCACTGATCCAAAAGCCCAGCTTATCAGGGATTTGGGGGTTTCCCCCAGGACTACAAATAGCGTACGTAGNNCACTACGGCACCCGTATCCCGGTTTCAAACCAACTGTATTGTAAAGGGGGTTTGGACAGAGAATCACGAACCGGAGCAACTAGGCTTGTATTCCGCAAACTATATAGTTGGTTTAAGCCTTAAAACTGACAGTTTGCACTATTGACTGTACTGCTTATGAGTTTCGCTGATAGTATTTAGGAGGCTCGCAAGGCTAAAGGCGGACTATGTTTAGCTAATACATTGGTCTGTGGACATGCAAAGAGTGTACAAATGCAGCACATCGTAGCAGACTTACAGTGATGGCGGATCATTAGATAGGGTTAGCAAGAACTCTGGGGCCTAGTAGGCCCTCCAAGAAGACCCTGATGTCTCGTTTCTTTTCTTCGACATAAGAATATTCACGTCAGCCTTTAGACCAGCTGTAATTTAAACGACGATTTCCGCAATGCCGCGAGGCTACCAAACTTTCTTCTAAATGTGAGCACAGATGATGTGATTATCAAACGATTATGACGTAGTGAATCAGACGTTGACCCAGCGCAACACACCATTACGATGAGCAGACTTATTCCAAATAATAACTTTCATCGCATCGACCATATAGTATTTGAAGATGCAAAGCCCACAAGAATTCCGTCTTAACTTCGTGGGTGATGTGATGCTCGGCCGCCTCATTGACCAGCTCATGCCCACACACGTCTACAACCCCACTGAAGCGAAACATCTCAAAGTAAGCAGAGCCTCGGACTTGTTATTACCTCTTTCAGACAGGAATTAGAATGGGACTCTCCAATCTCGAGCTTAATCGGGATATCTAATTGAGTTTCAATATCCAGCTCAATTTCGGACAAACCAGTTCCCTCTAATTTCTGACTCAGTTAAAAGACATCTCATACTAACATCCCTAGGCCTTCAAAAATCACAACCCAGAACTTCAATCCTACACCCAGTCTTCACCCTGGGACACTACCCTCTCGCTTTTCCACTCTGGCTCTCTCAACCTCATGAATCTCGAAACAGCAGCCACGACCTCCTGTAAAAAATGGCCTGAGAAAGCCTTTAACTACCGCATGCACCCTAGCAACGTCGCCTCTCTGCATATTCCGCCCATTGACTATGCGGGCCTAGCAAACAACCATACGCTGGATTTCTGCAAAGAAGGCTTGCTTGATACAGTCCACATTTTAAAAGAGGCAAAAATAGCTTTTGCTGGTGCTGGAGAATCACGCGAAGAGGCTACACGCCCTGCTGTGCTAGAACTTCCTCGGGCTGAGGGAAGAGATGAGAAGATGCTTGTTCATCAGATTCATATTTATGCAGCGTCTGATCATCCCTCAGTCTGGGCGTCAGAGCCGGGATTTCACTTAATAGACTACAGTCCGTCGACTAAGGAGCGCTTAAAGCAGCTCCTGACTAGCCAGAAGATTCTTGCCCCAGATATCAAAATCTTTAGTGTTCACTGGGGCCCTAATTATGCGTGGCAGCCCGCCGCTGAGATTAGGGACATGGCCCACTTCCTTATTGACGAATGCGGTGTCGATATCATCCATGGACATTCCTCGCATCACGTGCAAGGCGTTGAGACCTACAAAGGCAAACTCATCATTTATGGTTGTGGAGATTTCGTAGACGATTATGCTGTTTCACCTGGGTATCGGAATAACCTAAGCGCAGTGTGGAGGGTTACCATTAGTGAAAATGGTGGTAATGGCCAGAAAAAGTTGTCTTTGAAGAGTGTGGAAGTCTTCCCTACTAAGATTTATCTGTTTCAGGCAAGGGTTTTAGATAGAAACGATGCAGACCATGAGTGGGTGGTGGAGAAGGTAAGGGCATTAAGTAAGGAGCTTGGGACAGAAATGGATAAAGGGCTAGGGGAGGAAGGACAATTAATTATTTCGCTAAATACATAACTACAGACTTAATAATAAAATGGTACAGTGTTGCCTAAATACCAGTATCCTGGTATCCGTGGATACTTGGTCTAGATACTGGCTATTTTTTTGTCTAGATACTGGTATTTGAGTACTGGTATCCAGAGTACTGTGAGTAGTATCCAAGTACTAGTATCCAGAGTACCATGAGTAGTATCCAAGTACTAGTATCTAGAGTACCATGAGTAGTATCTACATATAAAAAAAAGAATAGGATAAATAGGATAAATAGAGCTATATAGACTAAACTAATCTACATTATTATTACTGTCACTCTTGTTGCTGTCATTGCCTAGTGATATGATGCCCTAACTTCATAGACAAAGAAGATACTATAGTGTTAAAGGTAATAACCTATTCTATCTCTTTGTAACTATATTAGTGCCAATGCTAAACAAGTGTTCTAATTCTACTAATGTAGCTAGTATAGCTAAATGATCCTTTGCTATTTGTGTAATTATTAGATACTAATACTACTTGCTCTACTAATACTTGAGTATATCTATACCCCTATTCATTAAGGGCTCTTCTAGCTACGTTTTCCATTCTAGCTTAATATCTAGCTAGGTTCTTAAGACATATAGTTCATCTTTAGAATCTATGCCTTCTTTTTAAGCATCTTCTTTATCTATATCTACATCTTTAATACTTTTTAGAATAGTAGTAGCTTGGATATCTAATTCATAGCCTAAATATTAATAAAAGCAATCCTACTATTAAGCTTTTGCTCTATTCTTTCTTACTTGTTATATACTCTTATCCTATATAATATTAAAGATATTAAAGTTATACTAAGGGTTATAAATAGTAGTAATAGTTAAATGGCTTTATTACTAGTTTGTTACTAAAGTAT
Source organism: Pseudogymnoascus sp. WSF 3629 (assembly GCA_001662585.1). Taxonomy (NCBI): domain Eukaryota; kingdom Fungi; phylum Ascomycota; class Leotiomycetes; order Thelebolales; family Thelebolaceae; genus Pseudogymnoascus; species Pseudogymnoascus sp. WSF 3629. The sequence continues at coordinate 9,433 of KV454822.1, forward strand.
AATATTTATTAAGCTTCTAGATTGCTATTATAATAGTCTTTATAGTAGGACTTTGTTCTAGTAATGAATCCTTTATTTCTTTAAGCTTTTTTATCATTCTTATATACTATAGAATAGTAGCATTTAGAGTAGGATAAGAAGAAGCTTGTAACTTCTTAGTTAGGTGTATAAAGATGCTAAATAATTATGATAAAGCATGTAATGTTACCTAGTTTATAGATGATAATGAGATATCTCTTATACTTAGATCTAGTTGTTATTATGTACAAAGAGTAGTAATTAAGCTTTAAACCTTTAAAGCTATAATTATTACATGATAAGTTAAGCTCTATTAAATAGGTATATTAAGACTTAGTTGCTAGTATATAATAGTAGTAGCTTTACATTGCTTTTTAAGAGCATACTTCTATGCTTAGTAGTTTTAAAACATATATAGATAGTAGGGTAATAAAATTATTTAACTATAGACTATATATAACTAAGGTAATTTAGTATACTACTTTAACATTATAACACTAGTACATATGTTAGCTTTACTATACTATAACATGTGTTATAACATAAGTAGCTATATAGTATAAGTGGCCTATTTTATAGGAACTACTAACTTTAAACCTTAATTACTTAACATTAACTATAATACAGTCTCTAATTTCACTCTTAGATTTATCTTAATCTTCTTCTTTAATATCTCCTTTACTCTTAGTCTCATTAGAACTAGCCTTACCCTTTGGTTTTACCTTTTTCCCTACCTAACTTTTTGTAGCTTTCTCTACCTCTACTACTACATTATATAATTCTTATGTAGAAATATAGAAGTAACCCTTTAAAACTACCCTCTTTCCTTTCTTATAAGTTATACTCTTCTTAATAATTAACTAGAGGTTGTTTACATTATACTAGTAGATAATACTTTGTACTTAAAGTTGCTTAGTCCTAGTTGTTAATTTTTAGATATATTAATAGACTAGTATAGTAATTACTAAACAAGCCTCTATTATTAAATTAAGAAGCTCATTTGCCTATTATAGAGCTATTATATTAGGAGGCAAACTATTAGAAAGGACTTAGGTAAAGATATTAAATTAGGTTAGCATTTAAGGTCTTTCTAGCTCTAGGGTATTCTCTTAAACTAGTGTCTAAAGCACTCTCTATAGATTAAATAAGAACAAACTAGCTCTATACTATGCTAATGTAATATTCTAATGATTATAGACATCTAATCTAGCCTAAATATATACCTCTATCCATTTAAACTTCTATATTTATACAAGCTAAGCCTAGTTTAGGTAGGAGAGCACTATAGTTAGTTATTTTTTAAGTAGACTAAAAATTACAATATTAAGCAGCTAGAGTAAATGTAATGTATAACATTAAAGAATTAAAAGGATAATCTAATTCTAGAAATAGTGTACTATAAAGCTTCTACTAATATAAGAGTTATAGCTATTATAGATAAGAAGATAGTATTAGCTACTTGCTTTTACATAAGTTATAGGTTTAAAGACATGTTTAAGCCACTCTAATCTATGAAGATTACTTAGGACCTATTCTCTTAAGGTAACATTATAGCTAGCATAGCCTAGATATTGTTAAAATACACTATAAGTTAGACCTAGCGTTATACCATGCTATATATTTCCTCATTGTTTTACTAATAGGATGCTTTAAGAGTAAGTATATATCTTAGTGCTACTAGTGCCTCTGTAAGGACACAGGGCACCAGCTCACAGTAATAGCATATGGGAGTGCGAGTCTGATGGGTTGCTGGTGCTATCCTATAGGTCTACTATGAAGGATACAAAAAAGATGAAGGGGGAGCTACGTAGGTGCAATCCCTCTAATACACGAAAGGGGTCCGTCTCGGATAACCGGCCTTAGTACCTGAGGCGTGACCCGCAACTAGTCCGTAACAGCCCTAACCTCGATCCCCTGAATATCGTGGTAAGGAGGCATCCTTACACTACCCCCGTCCTAAGAGAGTGCTTTGTCCTCAAAGCGCGCAGTTAGAGTCGGCCGCGGGGCGACTCCTACTAGTATGAGTGTGCGTGGGGACCTGGTTAGTGGAGCTCCCGTTGCTAGTGGTGTCCGTCACAGCTCCGTGTTAGTTGCGTTAGGAGGGTGCTTTGTCGGTTGGGTAAGGTTCCTTTGTGCTGGTCCGAATCAGTATCGTAAAGTATCCGATAGGCGTTAGGGTCAAGTTGTCGTGAACTTAAAGGAGCTCGTGGCCGTGCTAACCTAATTCGGAGTTCATTGTTCTAAGCCAACTCTATGAACTAAAAGCTTCGCCCACTTCTGGTTTGTTTTCTTCAACAACAACGCTAGCGAACCCCCCCCCCCCTAGACCTGTAAGTGACCCCTCCCGTTCGGATAGCTGTATACTAATAGATTGTTTAGGTTATAAACAATCCAAACGAACGAGAGTAGGTGATGGAAGCGCGTTAACGCGCAGGTGATAACTTGTGCTGGGCTGACGGGATTGCAGATCCCAAAAAATTAACAATGCCAATCCCCGCGCCTGCTAGGGCCCTCTCGGCCGCCTTCCGGGTGCTCTGCCTACGCTGCCTTCGGGCCAAAGCTCGTGGGATTGAGGCGCACGAATGCGTCTAGTCCCCCTCCTCCTCCAAGTACGAGTACTACACCTCGTAGCACTCCGCTTGCGTCCTAGTGAGTTCTCTTGTAGAGTTCGGTGTTCTGGTTGGTTGGCCGTTACTGACCTTGGTGAGGAACAGCTGCCCTGGTTCCTCGACGAGGAATACCGCACCCTCGTGGCTACGGAGGCAGCTACCCCCGCCGACATCGCCGCCGCCGCGACAGAGGCAAATCGGGTGGCCCTTGTGGCTGCCCAAAGCGTCCCCGCGTTCCGTTCCGTGGCGGAACGCGCCTCCTACGAGGAGGCTCGCGCCACGCGCGCCGCCATCGAGGCGGGTTTTCATGTGAGTACGCCCGTTTCCTTGTTTTGTTTCGGTGCTGATGCGGGTGTAGGGAGTGCGGCTGGCGCTACGCCGTCTTCGGACGGACTAGGAGCGCCTGCCAGCGCTCTTGGAGGATGTGGTAGCTGCCGTGGGCAAGCTGCCCGTCGTCGCCCTCGCCGCGACGACCCCGTCCCGTGTTGGGAAGAGGAAGGCGGGGGAGATGGAGGGTGGGGAGGCCACCGTGGGGGCGGAATACGGGGAGTAGGGAGGAGGTGGAAGACCCTGTGTCAGAGGGGACTCGGGCCTCGCTCTTCGCGTGGGGTCGCTTCGACCCTTCGTCTCTCATGGTGGTAGCCGCTTGTTGCGACGCCAGTGAGACGTTTAGGAAGGGTGGCTCCCGCAAGGGTTTTGGTGTTGAGGGCGCCCTGGCTTAGAGGGTAGTCGTAGATAGCAACGACTCTGTTTTCCCGTTTTTGTCATCCCTCGCGTGATCGTGATCTTGTTCGCCCGTCTCCCATGCCGTAACCCATCCGAGTAGTTCTCGCGGGGGTCCTGGTAGATGTGGGTATTCCGTGTGGAACTCTCTGAGTTTATAGGGGGAGTTCCTGAAGTTCGACGCTAGGTACCACTCCGGGTCTGGATCGTATCCTACCCAACTAACTTGGTACTGTAGTTGCTTCCGTCAGAGCCTCACGGCGAGGATTTTCTCCACTTCCCATTCCTCTAGGCCGTCCACGACTTCGCTGCTAGGCTCAGGCGGCTCTTGGCCAGGTAGGGGGTCACTAGGAGCCTTGATGAGGACGTCCGGTGAGAAGACATCATGTATTTGAGAGCCAGTAGGTAGTTCTAATCGAAAAGCGTGTCCGATCCGTTCTAGAACCGTATATGGTCCGACCCACTATTGGCCCAGCTTGCGGCTAGGGCGAGAGTTCTTCAGATTTTTGGTTGATAGGTACACTCTATCGCCCACATCCCAGTCGATGGCCCTTCGGCATCGATTGGCGTGTTTAGACATCTGTTCCTGTGCCTTTGCCATGTTCTCCTTTGCGTGAGCCCATGTAGTGTGCATTCGGTCGGCAACCGCTTTGGCTTCGTTACGGTTCAGAGTTTCCTAGGGGTTGGTGCCTTTCGGGGTGTTCTAGTCCCAACTCGTACGCGGATCTGTTCCGTACTTAAGTCGGTAGGGGGTCATTCCAATGGATGCGTGGGGCAGAGTCATTTGCACGCGGTCCATTATAGGGATGAGCTCGCTCCAATTGTCTTGGTAATAGGACACGAAAGGCCTCAGTCTCTGATCGATGTATCGGTTCATGATTTCCGTTTGCCCGTCGGTCTGCTTATGGTAGGCAGTCGACAGCTTAACCTTTACGCCGATGATTCAGCAGAACTCCTGCCAAAAGGATGATACAAATTGGGGTCCGCGGTCGCTAATAATCGACTCCGGAGTGTGTCCGAATCGGTATATCCATTTGATGAATAATTGTGCCATTTGCCGGGCATTAGTAGTCTTGTGGCACAGTATCGTCACCGAACCCTTTCCGAGTCTATCCATGAACACTAAGATACTATCGTATTCATGCTTGTCTTTTGGGAACTCTTTGAAGTCCATCGTTAGGTGTTGCATAGGGTATTCGGGCACGGGTAGCAGGTGTAGGAACCCTTGTTGTTTGGTAACGTTAGTATGAGAAAGCCGGCATGTCACGCAGTTACGTACATACCGCAGACAGTCCGCTTCCATCCCGACCTAATGATACTTCGGGGCGAGCAGTTGGTAGGTTTTCCTGCCACTAGGGTGGGCTACCGACACTTGGTCATGCGCCTCTCGGATGAGTTTCGTACATAGGTCAGTGTGGCGATTCACACATAGGCGGCCTTTGTACAATAGGAGTTGGTTGTTCATCGCGAAGCCGTCTAGTAGGGGGTGTTTCGCTCGGGTCTCTATGAACGACCTCCTATTGTCCGCACATAGTGCTTCGATTAAGTCGAAGGGCACCTGTGCTTTCGGGGTGTCTATCGCGTTAATCGAAGCTACGTAGCTATCTACCAACTCAGCGCTAATGCGGGGGTCTAAGCGGCCTGGGCCTAGTAACACCCTCGCGCGACTATCAAGTTTGACCTTCTGTTGCATTATCAGGTCTTGGTCTCTTCGGCTCAGAATATCTGCCTTCTGATTGTTCTTGCCTACAGTATACGTAATGCAGAAGTTGAAGTCGGAGAGTAGTTCCATCCACCGAACCTGCTTCGCAGTGAGAACCTTGGTAGACATGAAGTATTCCAGCGAGCGGTGATCAGTATAGACATCGACTTGGTGCTGTACCGAGGCTAACTCGGGCCTCCACTTCGCGAAGGCTTTCACAATTGCGAATAGTTCCTTATCGTGGATCTCCCAGTTGATCTCATGTCTGGTTAGGACGTGACTATAGAAGCTTACGGGGTACCATCGCTTGTCCGGGTGTTCCTGGGATAAGACACCAGCTACGACTCCGTCGGAGGAGTCGGTCTCAAGCTTCGTAGGCAATTCGGGGTTGAAGTGGTGAAGTGCCTGTACTGCTAATAGTTGTCGTCGCAATTCCTCGAAAGCAGCCTCACATTCGTCTGTCTAGCGGAACGGTTCCGAGGGGCTAGTGATGGTGGTGAGGGGCTTAGCTATCTTGCTGAAATCGCGGATGAATTGACGGTAGAAGCCACAAAAACCGAGGTAGGACTTCACACCCGTAACGGTAGTCGGTCGGATCCAGTTACGAAGTGGTTCGATTTTGTCAGGGTCTGCTTCGACACCGGATGTGGTTAGGATGTATCCTAAGTACTTCGTTCTAGTAACGTTGAACTCGCATTTCTTTATATCAGCTTGGAGTCCAGCTTCTCAGAGACGCTGTAGAACTTTGTGTACGTGGTCGATGTGTTCCATAGGGTCCTCGGAGTAGATTAGAATGTCGTCTAGGTAGGCAGTACAGAAATCATCTAAGTATTGCATCAGGACGTCGTTCATGTAACGCTGATATGTTGCGGGGCCGTTCGTTAGGCCAAACGGCAACACTTTGCACTTGTAGGATCCATAGCGAGTCCAGAAGGTAGTATACTCTTCGGAGTCGGGATGCATCCGTATACGATGGAAGGCTTGTCTAATGTCCAGCTTGGTGAAGACTTTTGCTTTCGACACCCGCCCTAGTAGTTCGTCGATACGCGGGATGGGGTAGGGGTCATTCTGGGTAAGCCCATTTAGCTTCTGGTAATTGATGCAAAATCTCAGCTTACCATCCGCTTTCTTCACGAAAAGTATAGGAGACGCGAATGGGCTATCACTATTGACGATGAATCCCTTCTCTAAGTTCTCTAGAAGGTATTGCTTCGTAGCCTTAAGCTCTTCGGTGCTTTGTCGGTATAGCAGGGAGAAGGCATTTGGTAAAGGGGCTTCAAGCTGTATCTTGTGGTCGTATATGCGATGTGGGGGAAGCCGATCTGACTCCGATTTCGAAAAGACATCAGAGTAGTTTCAGTGCATATGCAGAAGCTTGTGCCGTATTAGGCGGAGCGTTTCCTCGTCCTCTGCTAACTCCCTTTCACGGAGGATCTGGTCAATCTCGTAGATGCTAGTCTAAAAGAACTCGGAGTCGCTTCGCATCATCTCATGGTGGAAAGCGTTCGCACTGATTTCGCAGATCTGTACGGGTGTAAACCCACGTGCTATTCTCTTCTGCGGTAGTGGTAACGCCTCTAGGTTTCGGGTTGGGCTCGATGGAGTGTCGGTGATCTCTTTAGAGTCTAGAGTTATCACCTTCATGTCCATCGAACGTCCGCCTGCGTGGCGTCTATCTTCGCGATAGAGTGCGAGATCCCTACGGTTCGCATCCGACTGGTATGCCGGATGTCGAAAGGACGCTTCGCGCGAGTGGTAGGGCAAGGTGATCTCCTTGCTCCAGCTAGGAGTAGGCGGGTACTCCTTTGGCCATACTAGCTGATTCTTTGCAGAGTCGAGTAGTATTCGGAATCGGCTGAAAAGCTTCTTCCTAATTATCACATCTTGTGCTCTAAGGTCTAGGAGCACAAAGGGGCAGTTATATATCTAGCGTCCTTCGACTGTTAAGTGTAACCAAATATACTCTGATACGTGGGTTTGGATATTTTGCTAATATCTACGTATGGGTACAGAATAGGGCAGTTTCCATATAGGGCTCTGTAGCGCTTTTGACAGTCGTTTCGCGAAAGGCTTGTTGATGACGAGGTAGCCATTTGCTCCTGTGTCTGCTAAGGACTTCGTTTACACCCTAAGTCCGTTCATACTTAGGGTCGTGTTAACTAAGAACTAGGTACCTCCTAAGAGTTCTCGTAAGTCTAATCCTTACAGGTCACATTTGCGTAGACCTAGGAAGGAGCCTTTCCCTAGGCCTCTTCGTTTTCCTCTAGCGACGCATCCGACTGAAGTTCAACAGCTTCCTCCTACTGTTCTTCTGTCTTAGGGTCGTTACGGTTGATCTCCTTAATAGTAGCGTTAAGTGGGCATTTGTCCTAGAAATGGCCTGGCTTTCTGCACTTGAAACAGTTCCCTAAGGACGCTAGGACTATGGTCCTTACGCGCTCTAGCATGGCTAGCTTAGGGAGGAACGTGGTTCTAGTAATTAGAGCAGGGGTGGTTCGAGTCTGTTTTGACGCTAACGCCCTGCCCGTGTTAGTAGACTGTGTGGAAATCCTTATAGGGGCGAGTAGCAGGTTCAATTCGTTATTCTAGCGTCATTCCTAATCGAATGCAGTGAGGTCTTAGACCATTGTGTGGTAGTCTCCCTTCCATTAGTTTTTGATAACTGCCACGTGGCTGCGAAATTAGGGAGTCAACTTATTCTACATGTACCAAAACCATTCTAACTTGGTGACTTGTCCTGTGATAGCTGCACTTTAGAAGCGAGCTTTGAACTCTAGGAAGGTTTCACTTGCATGTCCTTTCTCTCCCATTTGTAGGTCATTAAAGAGGTTCCTAGCCTGCTCCGTCTCATTGCTAGTGAGGTAGTATGAAGCCAACAGGTCCATCATCTCGTTAGCACTATGGAACCCATGCGTAGCAGACAGGTATTAGGGTTCTAAGTAGGTCTTTACTAGGCCTGTCGTAGTTCCCCATATTAACGCTCTTCTAGAGACGTCAGTTAGGTAGTGGTCCTCATTAACCACGAGTTAGTCTCGAATTAACGTACTCCATTGTAGGAAGGTATGTTCTATCCCATCACTAAGTAGAGTGATTCTTTTAGAGATGGTGGATTTCTTATAACGATTTAGAGGGTCTTCTATAGGCATTCGCGACAGCCTTGGAATCGATGGAGAACGGGTGTTCTAAAGAGGTGGCAGTTAAACTGTCGCGGGGGTATTTCGCAGGTGAGACGGGCTATCCACCAATTCTACTGTTGGTATAGGAGAGTCCGCTAGTGGCGAGGATGGTATTCTGGTCTGCGTTGCCGCTAGGTTGGCTATCATTTCCTTAATCTCCTGCATCTGGATCTCGAGGTTTGTCATTCGATCTGGGATGTCTTTAGAGAGCGCAGCAGTCGAGGCTGTAGTAGTAGTTTGTTGGGTAGTCATTCTAGACGGTTGACCATCGTTGTCTTGCAGGATGTTTGATGTCGGGATCCGCTTCATATTAGTTCGGGGGTGTATTGATGTTAATACGAAAGAGTTTGACTTCCAGTAGCTCATAGCTATCAACACTCTTGTTCGCAATTTCCTCTACGCTAAGGGGGTTCTTAAGGATCTCGTATCCTCTTCGGCACTAACGCGTCAGCGACTTTACTAGCTTGTTCTGAAGGATCAAACCCTGATCCACTGGCTGTCCGTGAGGTCTCTGGAATCACGGCTATTTGAAGTCGTCAGGTCTCTTCTCCAAAATGGCACCAAGTCGTAGTCAGTGGCTTTCTGGTAGTTCTCCTGAGTCGTTCCGGTTTAGGATATTATTTAAGTACGGCCGTCCCTAGCAGGCGTGATCTTTTTTGTATAATGTAAGGACATAGGGCACCAGCTCATAGTAATAGCATATGGGAGTGCGAGTCTGATGGGTTGCTGGTGCTATCCTATAGGTCTACTACGAAGGATACAAAAAAGATGAAGGGGGAGCTACGTAGGTGCAATCCCTCTAATACACGAAAGGGGTCCGTCTCGGATAACTGGCCTTAGTACCTGAGGCGTGACCCGCAACTAGTCCGTAACAGCCCTGACCTCGATCCCCTGAATATTGTGGTAAGGAGGCATCCTTACAGTAGTGCTGCTTTTGATATGTTAGAGGCTATATATCTTCATCCTTATCATTTGCATTATCCTTATAGTCCTTATAATATAGCTTAATGCTATGTTAGTAGCCTTGTAAAGGAGGGGCCATTATAACTATAGTCTTGTCTTCTACCTATTAGTGCTAGAGCCTCTTCTCTATTTACTAGTAGTAGTTAATTAGGCCCTTATTCTTACTAGTAATTACCTCTATGTTATCCTTATCTTCATCTTCTTACTCTTTTTATTAGTAATGCTACTATTTTATTATCTTTTCCTATAGTCATTCTTTACTTAAAATGCCTTAAACTTCTATATTATTTTAACTTTCCTAGTTTATCTAATTACATTAGGTATAAGTTGTGCTTAAAGGTAGTAATCATTCTACCTTTTCTAAAGTTAGTTATAGTTTATCCTTTATATTATAGATGCTACTACTGTTATATAATCTACTAGCCCTCTTATGTAGTAGCCTATAATAAGAAGGCCTTATTTCGTTAACTATAGACTTCTTAATACCCTAGTAAATTTGATCCTAACCTATTATCTTAGCTAGCTTAGAGTAATTTAGAGAAGGTTGTTAAACCTAAATAAGGAATGTTAAGTCTAGTTCTACAAAAGATAGGTGTTATTGTCCATCCTTAAAGAAATAATTAGCATTAGAGTATTCTAAGTCTTAAAAAGTAGATAGGCTAAATAGGCTGCTTAGGGTTAAGGCAGAGTCTTAAGAGGCTAGGCTACACTTACTTATGTCTTAATCCTTAATGCTAGTAAGGAGATTGCTTAAGGTAACCCTAGTCTTAGCTTTGTTATTACTTTCATCATTATGATCATCTTTGATAATTATAGGATCTTCTATATGGAATTAGTAACGTGTATTTATATATAAGAGTAAGCTAGAAACCTATACTAAGAATTACCTAGCACATAGACTAGGTTTGTAGTTGTGGAATTAGTAACTAGATAGCTCTTATTAATTAGTTAGTGCTTTAAGATATAGATAGGCTTGTGGTTTTAATGTAGCACCTAAGGAATGTCTTTGTTTTAGAAGGCCTAGAACAACTTATTAAGAGATGGAAGAGAGTTGTCTAAAGAGTTGTTATCTTAAACATTCCATGTTAAATCTACATTTCTAGGTAGGGATTTACTAGGTTATAAAGGTGTTTGCTATTTGTTTAGCACTAACCTTGTTAGCTAAGTATATAAGGCCTTTAATGTAAGATTAGAGTTATAGAATTTAACATAGTTTATGTTTATAGTAGCCATGCTATAATAGAGTAAGACACTAAGTAAGAGAATGGTCTTTAAAAACGAGTCTCTTAAGTAGAATAAAGGAGCTTATATAGAGATTTAGATAGTTACTCTACTTTATTAACTTGCTAGAATCCATAAGCCCCTTTGCCTCCCTAGTCTTTATGCTCTATGCATTACCTTATCCTTTTCTATGCTTTATAGCTAAGTAGTGAACTTTCTACTACATGCTTAACCATGATTCTACTAGCTAGATAGATGTATTAAAGAGAGGCAAGACACGTTATATTCTAAGGCATTCTAGTAATTAGGCTATTTAATTTAAGCAATCTTAAGAGCAAAGTCTTAGTTCTAGCTAAAAGTTTAGCACTATAGTTAGCTCCTCTACTACTAAAAGGAGAAATTATATCTAGACTATATGTGTTATAAAGGCTATTACTTACAAGCCTTAACTAGTTATATAATGGTTAGATAGAGTAGTATTTAAGGTTAGATAACTCTACTTATCTAAGCATAATAACTATTCATGTCTATATATCTATTTGTTTATAATCCTAGTATTATTCCTCTATTAGCACCTTAAAATAAATGTAAATAGTAACAATCTTTAACTTAGGGATGGTTGTAGCTATAATGGCCTTTAAGAGAGATCTCTACCTTTGATCTCTAGGATGTAAGTATAGACCCTAACAAGCTAGGCTTATAAACAGAAATTAGCTCTTCTCTTAAAGATTAGCCTAGACTAAGGCAGATGTTATAGTATAGTACCTATAACTTACAATGTTACAAAAGAATGTAATAGTATATATAAGAGCTAGCTACATTACTATAAGGCATTTTTACAATTAGCTAGGTTATAACATAAGGCACTCTTAAGGTAGATTGTAAATGCTATAGTTATAAGAGGCCTTAGATATGTATAGTAATGAAGAAGGGTATAAGAGAGTAGATTAGAACATAGATTAGCTCATTCTTACATCTTAACTAATCTAACAACTATACGTTAATGCTTAAAGGGCTTAATACTATTATAAATAGCTTAGGGGGATAGAAGGCATGGTTATTAAAGGTAGGAATTAAGATTGTTGTTCTATATAGCATTTATGTATTACTATGTGTTTTTAGCTATAGTAAGGCTAAGTAGAGGGATCTACTAGGTGAGACTATATAGTATAAAGAGAGTAGATAGGTTAAGCATTATAAGAGGAGCATAGTAGGTATAAGAATGTTAGGAAGGAGAGGGATAGTAGAGAGAGATAGTTAGGGGAGTAAGCTACCCTTTTATAGAACTTAAAAGCAGTAGTAGGCCTATGTATGTGTAATGCCTAATTAGGTAGGTGCTAAACCCTATGTAGTATACTTCATGACTAAGATTATAGTAATTAAGAGTCTAGCTTAGCTACTTGTCTAAGACCTAATGCTATAAGGAGTGTATGCTAGTACATAAAAAACCATCTATTCTATATATAACGTATTTCATAAGCAAGTTGTCATCATAAGCAAGTTAGCACCAAAAACACCAAAACGCATTAACAAGACTATAGTTAATAATGCTACAACTAACATAAGCTAAATCCTCTAATTAAGAGGATAGAATACTATTAGCTATCTAGGTAATTAAACAAGGTAATTGTCAAACTATTTAAGTAGCTATAGTATTATATAACATGCTCTATATAACCTTAAGTAACTAGATCCATAGTATGGCTTCTTAATGCAACTCTACTCCTAACTTATGTAAGTTGACTCTATATGAAGAATTAGCTCTTGTTTAATACATCCTTAACCTAGATTCATGTGGATTTCTACCCTAGCTATAAGCTATATAAGAAATGGCTAACCTTCTACTCTCTAAATAAGGCAAGAGCCCTATTAGGATAAACTAGACTACTAACTTCATTAAGCATTATATGGAAATTAAAGTAAAGTTTAGTTAGAAGTATGATTATAAACAAGCAAAATGTAAAGATCTAAAGATAATTTAAGGGTAGTTCTCTCTTATATAAAACATAGTTATAAAATATAGCATCTTAGAGTAGGACATCTACAACTTTAATAAAGTAGG
>KV454823.1:0-21587 GCA_001662585.1 Pseudogymnoascus sp. WSF 3629
CTATATAAGCTATAGAATGTCCTTTCTTACTTAAATCTATACTTAAGGACTCTAACTCCTTCTATAGTTAAGAGTAACAATTAGACTTTAAAGACTCCTTAAACTATAAGGGAGCTTGATTTTTAAACGGAGCATATTAAGAACTATGTTATATAACATTAGAATAGCTTTCCTACCTTAATTAATGACGTACTAAGCTAGCTTACTAAAGGAGCTTAGGTTATAATGCATTCTACTATTCTACTTAAGGTAGAAGTTAGGGCTCTATAAGCAGCTAATGAATAGAAAAAGAGGAGGGAAAGGAAGCATAAGATGCATATAATACAAGGGGGTAGTCTCTCTATACAAGAGGGAAGGACATCCTTTAGAGTGTTAAGGTTAATGCTTAAGTCTATATAGAGATGGCTAGTAAGAGTAGTTAGTAAGTGGGCTCTAAGAGCTAATAGAAGCGTTATGGTTTATGTAGTATTATAGGCCATAATTCCTATATGTACAAGAGGTGCTAGAAATCAATTACAATTAAATAAAGGTCATTATATAGGGTAGTGGTGTAGTAGTAGTTGTAATAGTTAGATTTTGGTGTTTTAGTAGCCTACTGTAATGAGTATAGAGCATTATCAATATCAAGACCGTGCACAGTCTGCTTAAGGTTGACGTGGGCGATGCCATTGCTTCCAACATAGTGGTCGTCGACCACGCGGAGTTCGAAACCTAGGGCAACTTTCTGCACTAGTGCCTTTGCCGTTTCGATGTAGGTCACCCTCTTAGACAGGGAAGATATCACACTCGAGCCTGTGGTATAGGTGGCATTGCCGTACGAAGCTTTGGTACCTAGTCGAAAAGCATTGGAGTCAACAGCTCTACCCTGGAGGTCTCGTCGGGACGATGCCAACGCGGGGTGTGCATATGCTTGGCCTAAAAGGAGAGCAGCAAATGCTACTGTGGTAATCAAACACATACTAGTATGAGAACGGCTCTGAAGATTCCTAAATTGAACGAGTAAAAATTAAACTGATCGAGCAAGTGCCGACTCAACTACCTTAACGAGGAACATCTGCTTCCTTAAATACAATTTCATGAGGACAGACTCGTCATCACTCGAGTCCCGTGGTCAACCCCTAGATGCCCAAGTCTCATCACGACTCCCGAAGGTTTACTAACTTCCCGATTTCAGTAACTGCCCCATCGAGATAGCAGAGCAAAGGCTAGTTTTTAGAGCTATCACAGGACAGATGAAAGAAACCACTTGCTCGGCAGAGCTGGACGTCGCGCTAAACCAGCCCACGAGTATGGAAGTGGTTCTCAATCTCCGAGAAATGGAGAAATGCCCTACCACTGGTATAGAAACATCATAGAAATCCACATCTTTAACCTGTCTCTTTCTTTCTTTTTCCTTGTGAGCCCCAAATGGCATCGCAAAGCGTGCTCTATTGCCGCGGTCGATTAAGTCTGTCGGCCCTTCCAACCCGAAATCACGCAACTCAAGCCTAGTCAGAGAATTAATCAATTCCAGATAATCAATTCCAGATAGTCATTGATTCGCATCAAATGGCTCGGTAGCAGAGAGCCAAGTCTTGACTACTAAGAAATATGCACTGATTGGGAAGGTCAAAGTGCCAACGCGGAGATCGGCATTCGAGTTTGGCTTGCCTGCCGAAAGATGCCATACTGCCAAGCATATGGGAAAAGAAAATGGTATAGTACGGAGATAAGACTTGCATTTATAGGGCTTGTGGTCGCCGCTAGAGGGGTATATGAACGTGCTTCTTAATAAGAGGTGCATTTAGAGGCATGTTTTAGGAAGTTGGGCAGATGCCGAAGCGCAATACTTAATATCAGCGCTACGCGGTACTTTTTCGGCTTCCCAGATCTCGTGATCCAACCTCACTTCAAGGCATACAGATCAGTTAACATCTCTTATATAAATAGGTTGAAATTTAAATCTATTGCATCGCTAAAATGCCCAAGACGCCTAAGTTCCGACACTTGCTAACCCCGTATATGCTTCCGTTCCTTTCCAGCCACTCAATACGCCACAAACCTTCTAACAGTCTCAGCCTCCCCTATCTATCCATTGCAGCTAGCCTTCCTGTCAAATCCGGATAATATACCCCTCTTAACACCCCCGAGTAAACATCTCCACTCTCTCCTGTCATCGCCCGATCACTCTGCCGGGCCACTAATGTCGCAAACCCTAGTAGCACAAGGCTGGCAAGCTGCTGGCATGAAATATTTCCCACGATGGTGAGAAAGAAGACAAGCTGTAGGGCGTGGAATAGGAAGCTAGTGACCAGGTTCGGTTGCGGCAGCCCTGAGTTAGTAGGCGGAAGGTAGGGCGGTATAGATGTAGTGTAGAGGTAAGCGGTGTGAGTTTCTGTAGGGCTGGTTGGCTGCTGGAAGGGTGGTAGAACGTCGTCGTTGGTAGTTGATCGGATGAAGTCAGGAACGAAAGCAGCCGCTTCGCCCACCACTTCCTCCACCACTTCTTCGACCTCTTCCTCCTCTGTCACGTCCACGCTCACGACCAGGTTCGTGTCCGAAGTCGTAGCAGGAGCGTACCTCTCTAACCACCGGAGCCACCTATCCCCCTCCTCGTGATCTGCCTCAACTTCCCCAAGTTTTCCCTTCCACTCCCTCTTCAGCTCCCAAGCCTCGCCATCACCAACCTCTTCAAACGGCTTCAGTTTCATGAACCGCACCCACCCCTCCACCACCTCCGCCACCCTTTCATCCCCCACCTCAAACCACTCAACATGCGTCATATGTATATTACAGCTCCCCTGGCCCACAAACCTCGACACATCCTCTCTCCGCCTCTCCGCAGCAAGATGCTTCTGCACCAAATGCTCCACCTTCATTGCATGCCTTGTTTCTAGTTGGAATACAAGATCTTCGCATCTATATCCACACCCGCGGAAAAGCTCGCCACGGCGCCTGCCGAAGTCGTTCGTGATGCCGATCTTGATATATGGGCTCCCTATCACCTCACGGAAGCCGTAGATGATGCGGCTCGAGATTTCTGCGGGGCTGAGGGCCTGTTCGAGTTTGGTCTGGAGCGCGCGGGATATTTCTTGTGGAGAATGGGTGGTGTAGGGGCCGTAGGAGCGAATATGTGCAGGGATGGCGGGAGGATTGTTGGTTGCAGCTGGCTGTGGAGCTAAAGTGCTTGTTGGGGATGGTAGGGGGGTTGGATCATCGTCTTGATCTAGAGGTAAGGTAAATATTTCGAGGTTGGCGCTGCCGCCTGAGATATCTGAATGGACAGATGAGTTGCTGTTGTCGTCGGAGAAGTATGCGGAGTCTTCGAAGTCATCCATATCCGGGTGTTCCTGTCTTGCATTAGTTTGAAAGCAGGTAGCAGCATGGTGGGAGCTTACCTGGGTATCTAGGTCATCAGATGGCAAATAGTCATCTTCTTGGTGCTGATTACTTTCATCACCATCATCGCTCCCTCCATCTGAGTCATCTTCATCGATGTGATCTTCGGCCCATCGTGCAATCCAGCGTCCACAAAGTAACTGTTGATTGATCGTACTGCGGTGGTTCGCGGGACATAGCATCAGCCCTGCTAGTTCTCGCAAAACATCGTCTCGTAGTCGACTCCCTTCCTGAACGAGCTCTGTCATATTCGCCAGGATCTGTTCTCTATCCCCATCATACGCTTTCAACTTCCTAGAGCACCTTTGCTCTCTGCCACCAAGCTTTCGCGTTTTATACCACAGGCACTTGCCATCCCAACTATCTAGACGCTCCAGCGGTCTGAGGATCCAATCGCCCATAATGTAAATCGGAATATAAATCGGAATATAACACGGTAAACCAAGTGGACCAAGTGCCTGGACAGTAGCAACACATTCTGTGCCACTCTATCTTATATATATCTCTCCAACCCTGGAGCACTAGGCCTCTCACCCCTGGCCAATGCAGCCTGCCAGGAGCATGTCTCCAACCACTGCCACCAACCGACAGAGAGTGTTTCCAGCGAAGGGAGCACCTCCCATTCATGCAATACGCAACAAAGCAGGCCAACTAGGCCCCAGTGCTCCCTCCAACAACTCTAACCCGATAAGAGCAAGACACACATATCACTAGCCACAGTCACCAACCCCGAAGACCACGAACACATAAACCCCAGCCACATAACCAACAGCGAATTCAGAACTCAACCCCTTCGCTTACGCAAAAACAGCCTGGAATATACCTTTCACCTACAAGCGCCACACAAGCCAGGCAGTGTTCCCCTCTGTAGTGGTTGCACACAGCCCTCCCTCCCCCTGTCAGTGTATCATAGCCCTGCACCCTCCAACACCTCTCAGGCTCGAGACAACGAGAGTGACGAGTGAATACCGTAAGCCACATTAAACTCTCCTAGAGCGATTCCTACCTACAAAGCTAGCCTCGACTTCACATGCGCTGACCAGACAACTTGGTGTGGCGCCTGACCGCACCAGACACAGCCGGGCTCTCCTTATCGCGACATTTGTACAGTACTGTACGTACAGCGAATGGCCGCTGATGTCAATGTCAACCTACCGTCCCAGCCTCCATAGACTAACATAGCCCACTGTTAGACACTAACATAGGCCACTGTTAGAGACGAGCCAGTTTTGGCGTAACTTCCACTCAAACCTGTGCACTGCAACTCTCGGGTCTGCTCAAGAAATGTCCAAATTGGCATACGTGCACATAGCCGCCGTACCTGAGCGCGGACGCGAAACGCGACCCGTCCCATCCACAAACGCCACCAAAGAAATCTCCTAATTTGGCTAGTAAGCCAGCGATAACGAACAGCCAAGCCACATAGGTCCGTGTAGATTTGAGAAGACTAAGTGACGTAGAAAAGGTCGTCCGATATTATACTGGAAGTGGGGTGGAGCTCGAGAGTGCGCGGCTAGGCTATGGTTGACCGTGTATACTGACAGTGACACCCTAGATCTACCCCTGCACAGCCTATAGCACCTTTTTACAATACATTCTACTCTTTGAAACCAATCCCATGGCTTCCGTTTTGAAACGGGCTAGAAGGCCTATTCGAAGAGCTCTGTCTCTGCCCATGCGTTTTCCAACTAGCGGCTTCAAGATAATCAATTCATCAGAGGTAGTCGACGAGGAACGCTTTGACCCAATGCCTCGCTTCGAGATCCCAGAAGCTCATTCTGCGCCACATTGCCATCCCCCGCAACCGCGCCGGCCACATATTATGGATCCGGACGCACACAGTGTGCAAGGTGTTGGAGTAGCTACGGCGCTACTCCAACACCTTGCACACTGTGTGCGTCCGGATCAATAATATGCGGCGAGAGATCAGCCTCTATAGGCACGGTGGAGCCGCTGCTATCTGGCCAGTGGTCCAGCCGAAGCTAGCGAGTGGTTATGGGGTTTCACCCTACGATATTAACGCGAGGCTTGAGCTGAGCTGCGTAGGGCACAGCGTGATATGAAGACGCATGCATGGGGATAATGACTAAGCCGCCTCTGTGCGAGGCTTGAGTTCATGGGACCACATCGCCATCGTTGACACAGTACGTTATATTTCAGCGTACGTGCCGTCCGTCTATGTCCAGCTACCCAGCTGTCGAATCTATAAATAAAAAAACATCCCTAATCATCCCGCTTGAAGGGGATTCTGCTTTGCAGACGCATTCGCGTCGCACAGGTTATATCACAACTCACATCTATCTCAATATCAAACTCGCGGGCCGTTGCCAAACACGCGACATCAGTCCTGCTCGTCCTTCACCAAATGGCTATAAACCCATCTAGCCTTTAGCAATCAGCTCTGGCTGAAGCAGCTGCACATTACGTCCACTCTTCTCCCTACTCCTGAAACGATTCACGCTCCTTCGCAAGCACCGTAGAATTCTTCCGCCAGAACTCCACAATCTCCCTGAACTCCTCGCGCTCCGCCTGAGTCACATTGCCGGTTGCAACGCCAGCGTCGTAGATCCGTTAGAAGACTCGCGCCGTATTGCCATGGATAACACTGACAGGATGCCTCCCCATTGCCTGGGCCTGGAGCTGTTTCTTCGCGGCTAGAACGGGAGGATCTCCTTTCGCGCCCGCCTCCTCCGCCATCTCGGTGACCCCCGTCGACGGCCGTGTCTGCACATCCAGCACAGCCTCAAACTCCTCCTCCGACAAGCCGTGTCTGCTCTAATCCCCGTGATGTCGTAGTAATTGAGCCCGCGCATCATAGCCCCGAACGCCGGCGGCGGGAAGTTCTCATGCCCCACAAACGTCCCCTCCTGATTCGCATCAACGCACACCATTCCTACCACCTCACGCGGTCTTAGATGCAGGAACTCTCTCGCCGTAATCCCCCCCCTCGAGTGACACAGAATAACATACGGCCCCTTGACCCCCGTCTCCTCTAGTAGTGCGTCGAGATCCCTCGCTATCGCAAAAGCGCTAACGGGCTCGCAGGAATGCTAAAATGGGAGTGAAGGTTAGAATGAACTTGCAAAAGTTTAGGTACAAAACTTGTTAGAATTAAGCCTAGTAATGGTATTTAGGTTTCCTTTTCCCGTTTAGAGCGTTATAGTAGAAGATATAGTAGATGGAAGGTTGTAGTTTAGGTCCTAATTACCTAATTTAGTAAATGGCCTAGTAGAATGCATTACCTACTACCTTTCCTAATTAGGGTTGTTTAGAGAAAGGGCTATTTAACATCTACATTAGAAGTTTAAGTAAAAGAAAGTTAAATTAATTATTAATTTTAATCTATTTATAACTTAGGAATAGATTAGTAGACCTAATAGTAGCTATATTAATAGTATTATAGAAGGTCACATAGCTTTATATATTTACTATATATTTATCTATACTACTCTTTTATAGTTAGGCTAGCTAGTTTATGAATGGGCTAGCCTAACTAGAAACTCTAAGATTCGTAGTTAGGCTAGCTAGTTTATGAACTAGCTTAGTTCATAGTTAGGCTAGAACACATATAAAGCCTTTTAAAAAGACCTAGATGTTTTAGTGTCATTACGACTGTTGTGTCTACTAATAGTATTAGTACTACATGGATGTCATTGTAAAGGAGTAGTAATTGTTACATAATAGCCTATAGTAACGTATTCTACTAGTAAGCTAGTAACACCTATAAGCTAGTAATTACATCAAAAATCAACCTACAAACCATCCATAAATTACAAAATGAATTGAATTAAATTAAATTGATTACTTTAGAATTGAATTAATTACAATTAAGCTTCTAAGGGCATACTTGAGCATTATGCTTAAGTGATGAACATATACTACACCTAGGGGGTACGCATATTCATGGCTCTTGTAGAATGCTCGTTAGCTCCTTAACATGCTTAATATCAACCATTTAGGAGCAATTTAACCCTTCTTAAACTATAAGAACTCCTCCTGTAGCTATATATGACCTCTGCTTTACCCTCTTCTTCTTCTACCTCTCGTTTTCAGCCCATAATTAGCAGTTCTCCTCCATAAGAAGCATAGCACTATACATAGCCATTTGACAACCCTTAACTAGTAGACTATGCGTATGATGTTAAATGTACTCCTTAATTGTTTGTGTTTAACGCTTAAGCTCTTGAATATTATACAGAGTCTTAGGGTTCTAAGGAGAGCTTTATAGATGGTTTATAGGTAGAGTTAGTGTCTATAAAGTAATATGAAGCTTTTTAAGTACGTAGCTTGGATTGTACAGAACAAGCCTAGTAGCTATGAAGCTATTTTAAATATTACTTGTATTTAGAGCCTCTAGTTAAGTACTTAAATAAGCTCTAAGGAAGTTAGGCTTGTTAATATAGTTAAGACCATTATGCATAAGGTTTTCAATCTACTGTCTATAAATCCGTTTTATAGCTACAAAGCAACTAACATCTAAAGGCTATAATAGGTATAATGAATGTAGTAGCATACAAAGCGTAATAATTAAGTGTTCCTTATAGAATAAGTTAAATTTAGGAGTACTATAGCTTCCATGACCATCTAGAATTAGGAGTCTATATACTCCTTTTGTATAATCTCTTATATGCTTCTTAAATACCTCTATAAGCTATGTAAAGCTAAGGGTATCATTTGTCTAACTGTTTTTACTAATACTAATCACCTAATTTAGTAGAAGAGACTTAGTATACTAAGTGGATTAATGAAGCTTCCCTTTGAATATTACCATTATAAGAGTGCTCTAACCATTTACGCATATACCCTTAATCACTGTTACCTACTCCTGATTTCTAGGTTAGAGAGTTACTAGCTTTCTAGATCTTTTAGATCTATAAACTACTCTTATGGTTATAATTATACCCATTTAGAATCCCGTTTTATCAAAGTTGTAGATATCATCATCCATAATCTCATATTTTGCCTATATATTCTCTATAAGTCGAAACTAGTCTTAAATAATAGTAGGATCTTTGCATTTTGCTTGCTAATAGTCGTATTTACGATTAAATCGTGATTATAAGGTTTCATGATGTCATAGGAACTTATAGACCTAATTCTAGCTAACTGTAAGATCTTGATCTATAGCCGTTAAGGTCAAGCTCCGTTTGTCGCGTCTTTTAAGGAGTAAATTGGCCATTTGTTGTATGGTATTAACTTGAGGTGCTAGACCACGCTCATCCATTGATAGGATCCAATTTATAAGGCTAGATTCCTCAGTCTCTATGAGTTTGTAGTGTACGGATCGTAACTCGGTCTTCGTAGCGCGACCGTGAAGACGATCGCTAGCAGTCGAATAAGATACTCCGTACACCTTCGTAGCGGCTCTAAGGCTCTTAAATTAGCCTTTACGGAAGGCTTGAATAGCTAGGAGTATTCTCCCTTCTTTTGAAGCTAACTGAGAGCTCTGATGTTGAGACATATTGTATAGTTTACAGGTTTACGGATGGTTTGCGGGTTGATTTTTGACGCGATTACCGGCTTACGGGTGTTACCGGCTTACTGGTGGAATACGTTAGCCGTCTGAATTTATTTAACATGCATTGGTATAAATTTCTGTAACACCCCTGCTGCCCGTCTGTCCTCGGCGTCGCGGCAGCTTTTACCCGTATTTCGCGAGGGGCTGCTCCACGTGATATGCCCCGTAATTTCCCCCCGCACGCCTATGGCGGAGATGGCGTGGGCGTCAAAACCCGAGCTGTTTTCGATGTGTCTTACATTAATTTTCCAACTCCTTGTAAACCAGAGGGAAATCCGGGTCTTCAAGATGCAAACATCTCCATCTCCTGCCCCAAAGAAAAGAAGAATACCTGTAAGTTGTTCTCCTTCCACGTCCCTGTTCGCGGCAAGAGAAGTCCGAAAATTTGTGAGCTGATTGCTAATTACTTGGGTTTTAGAAAGCTTGCTCAGCTTGCAGAAAATCTAAAGTAAGTTCCGCATTCTTAGTACTTAAAACTGATTCTTGAGTATTTAAACTAATTCTTAAGCAGCTAAAATGTGACGGTGGCAATCCCTGCACCCGCTGTAGAGCCGCAAATCTCTACTGCGACTTCATCAAACCCGTCTCCGATCCCGTGACAGAGTATATCCCCTTTCTCTCCCCTCTCCTCCCCTCTCTCTCACTTATATCCTTCTCAGAAAACTCGCAGAAATCGAAGCTCAGATGGAGATACTGCGAAATCGGGTCCCTGACACTACCACTGCTGTTGCTTTGCTAGAGTTACACCATCAGCATGCTCAGAATGGAAATGGACATGGAATAGGATCACCGGGTTATTCGCAGCAGTATCAGGGACAAGGACAGCAGAGGGATTCTGCCAGTCCTGTGTCAAACCTATTGATTTCGATGAGTAGGAATAATCAGTGCTCTCAATATTCAAGGGGATATTTGGAGAGTCCAAGTACTAGTTACGGGAATGGAGCAGGTCCGGTAAAGAGAAAAAGAGGAGATATCGAGTTGAATGTTGAGGTTGGGTTGGATATTGTTAGTAAAGGCCTCATTAGCCTTGAGGATGCGAGTGTATATTTCATGACGTTTTTTCAGGGCTGTGTGAGTTTTACTCTTTTTAAAGTTGAAGTAGGAGAGTGAGAAAGACTGATATTGAATAGGACAAATATGTTCCGGTTTTTGATGTCACATATGATACTTTTGAGTCTGTGAGGGAACGGAGCCCGATGTTGTTTGATGCGATTTGCGCTGTTGGGTGTAGAGCTGAATGTGGTGAGTATTTCTCCTTGCAGTCACGGATTGACGCAGACTGACAACAAAGGACCTGGCTCTGATAAATACCAATCCCTCTCTAATATGACCAAATCTCGAATCTGCGATGTGCTTCTTGGGACAGTCCCGAAGTCGGTAGAAACGGTGCAAGCGCTGCTTATTAACGCGGGGTATTCTGAAAAGGGATGGCTCCTAACGAGTATGGCTGTGCGAATGGCTCTTGATCTTGACTTGCCTGGCTCCTATGCGAAATTGAGTACGCTAAGTTTAGGCAGTGGGGGCGGAGGGGAGAGGGAGAAAGTTGAGGAAGAAAGGTTGATGAGGGAGAGTCGGGTCTGGTTTGGGTCTTTTATTTTGGAGAATATGTGAGTGAAATGGTTTCCAAGGAATATAATTAGAGAGCTGAAGGTGAAAAGTTTGAGTCTAGATTGTGGGAAGAAACCTGGTATTAAGGCAGCTTCTAGGGAAGGTATGAGGAGGTGTCGAGTGCTGCTAGCTCATCCGAGTCGCACTGTGCTGGATTTCAGACTTCTGTCGCAGGTTGAGGTATGTCTCAAATTACGAGAAATGAAAAGAGCTGATCACAACTCTTAAGTTGAACTCAATCCGAGGTAAGATAGTTTTAGGGATTAGAGAAGATGTGGGTCATATGCTGATATTCATGGTAGCACTTGCCCATGAACGACTCTCGCCAGCAGTAGGAACAAGTTTGAATGACGAAGAAATGAGTGAGATTGTGCAGGAGATAAGAATCGACTTGAGTGTTTGGTTGAGGTAAGATTCCTTGCTTTACTCAAAAAGGTCAATTCTAACTTTAACAGTGACTGGACGAACCTTATTAGTGAGTCTCTGTGTATCTCGCAAAGAGGATCGCGAATTGACGTGTGTTCGAAGACTCCAATGTGCATAAAGAGGAAGACAGCGCAAGTCTCCTGATCAATTTGCGAATCCAGAGAGATTGGGCTGAGATGACGATGCTGTGCACAGGTCTGCGGGGGATGGGGGTTGAGAATGTTGCGTGAGTTCCCCCATCAAGGAAATCCAGAAAGGAAATTGAACGGACGGCGCCTAGCATCATGTCAGATCCACAGCGGAACCTCATCCATCTAGCAAAAGCTAGTGCGCAGCGGCATCTCTCCACGATTATCTCAAACCCAGTCCTGTATCTTGCCACATTCCGTTATGGAATGGATTTTGTTTGGGGTAAGTTCTTTCCATTGTCTCTATATTCTTCATACTGTAGACTGACATCTCAACAGCCAAATGCGCCTTCTCAGTGCTTCTGCTCCTCAAACTAACCCGTCTCATACCCTCTTCGACAAAAATGTCCTCCCTCATCGCCGACGCGAAGACTCTACTAGGAGAGCTCTCCAAAGTCGGTGGCTCTAGTAATATCTACTTTCGAATCTTGTGCTTGAGCGTAGAGAAGTGTGAGAAAGCTCTGAATAGAGATCTAGACGAGAACATGGAGGGGAATATCGATGGAGCAGATGCCGAGATGGACTTTCAGAGCTACGTTCCCAAAGAGTTCATCTTAGAGTGGAACTTCCCTGGCCTGACATTTTGTTGGGTCCCTTTCGATTTCCAGGATTTATTTTTGGATTTCGGGAGTGGGAATTGAGGTAGAGGATCTTAACTCAATCTCTTGTGCCGTTCTTGTGATACAATAAAACTACGTCTTTCTACGAATTCAACTCTCTAGATTGGCCATATAAGACATCGCAGATACGTCCAATGGCACATCCATAACATCCGCCCCCTGACTCCACAGCTCCTTCCAATCCAATGACTTCTCCCTCTCGGGCCTCTCCCTTCCTTCTCTCTTTATCCTTCCCTCTATTTCCACCACGTTAACTCATCGTCCTCCCCTGCCCGACAATGGTCGCCACGTTTGCTGCATTGTCGATGACCAAGAAGCCTGGAAACGGTAAGCCCCACCAGCGGCTGGGGCCGCAGTATATCCCCGGCGCGTGCAGGACGAGAACGGAGGGGCAGGAATAGTGGATGTACATGAGGAAAATGAGGGAGGAGAAGAGGTAAAGCACGATGAGTGAGGCATGACTGTACTAGTATTGACTTACTTTACAAATTTGGATACTTTGATCTAGAGCAGAAATAATATTACTTCAGACAGGAGAAATGAGACATGGTCTGAGCAATGAGCAATGAGCTCTAATATTTAATCCAATTCAAATCGTACGTATAATTCAACATTTGACCGAACCAGGAACGAACAGTCGCTTTAGTACACGAAGATGAAGTCCTCATTTTTCAAGTCCGTGATATCATCAAATGCCTTATCACTACCAGAAGCACCACTCACCTCATCAGCTTCATCGCTTATCGCAAGCTCTTGAGCATTCATCATAGACCTATCCACAAGGACTGCTGACTTGCCAAGTGCCGTTCTGCTGGCAGAATGTCTTTTGTTAAGGAATATGAGATAGAGCGTCGTGAGACTGTCTTTTGTTAGCTGTGATACGAAGACAAAGGGTCAGTGGGACTTACACGACGAGAATGATGAGGATGATAAAGAGGACGAGACTAGAGGCAAGGCCACGCTTGTAGCGAGGTGCTTCAGTTGTGGTGTAGAGGTGGGGTCCAATTATCTAGACTAGTTAAAGAAGAAGATCCAGTTCTAGGAGGATGGGACTAACATTGCCTATACTTGAGCCGATGAATAAAACAGCAGTGGTGGTCTTCTTCTTTGTTTCACCAGCCGTATTCTGTGACGACCACGAGAAGATTAGTGGCGCTGGAGTATTTTAGCGTGTGTCAAGAATATCAAACTAGAAGACGCTTACAAATTCCAGGGTAAAATGAGATCTGCAACGGAGAGTCAGCATCGTTTTAAGACTAACTGCGTAAGCAGAGACGTACCAAGTAGTATCCAACCAAAAGAGGGCCACGATTGGACTTAGTATGCTCGAGAACTAATAACATGATACATCCAGCAATTGGTGGAATGCAGAGCAATGCGAGGGCAGGCCCCTTGCGTTTTGTCCAAGTTGCAAATGCTGCTCCACCCATTGTAGCAACGATTTGGACGGCACCAAAAGGAATGTTGAGAAGGATGGTACTGAATTTATTAAAGCCAAAAGAATTGACAATTAGCGGGCCGAAGGTTGTGATGCCTCCACTAGGGATCCTGTTTCCATCAGCATCGTACAATCGTCAACAGCAGATAGAAACTCACGATACGGAGAAGATCAAAGCAAACCAACACCAAGTTTTAATATCTAGTAGACTTTCAACCACATGGTCCCATTTCCACTCGGTTGAAACAACGCCCATTTGGTTGTCACGAAGTCGTTCAACAGCAAGTACCTTGTCATGATTGTTGAGGAACTTGGCATCGACTGGCGAGTCGGCCATAAAGAGACTTTGAGAGTTAGGTAGGTAACTGGACGCAGAGGATTTGTGGCTTACAAGACAAGTATCGAGAACACGACAGTGAGGAGCCCACAAGCTAAGAATATAATCTGTCACGAGTGAGACAGGTACGAAAGCTAATAAGGCGCTTACCTGATACGAACGCAGTTTGTCGGAGTTGATATGACCAAGCCCGTACGCGAGAAGACTTCCAACCTTGACTTGGATTAGCAACAACTTGGAAAAGAGAAAGACTAGCTTACCATATTGGTAATACCATTCATTGAATACCAAGCTGCGTTGCGATACGTCTGCTCACTTCTTCTCCACCACATCTGGGTGATGGCCACAAAGGTTGGAGCTATGTGCGTCAGCGAAGACTATCCTTAGATGACCGGACCACTTACCAACTGAAGCTTCGAAGCAGCCCAAGAAAAATCTGGTAGCAAGCAAGCCTTTGAAGTTTCTGGTGACAGCCATACAGCTCAACACGATACCCCAGCACAGCACCATAAAGGCAGCGAACTTTCCAGTGGGAAGCTTGACTAAGAAGTATGCGATCATAGGTTGGGCGACAAGCTGAGCTATGTAGACTATAGAGCCGAGCCAGGAATAATCTTGACCCACAAGGTGCGCATCCTGGATGCAGACGGCTTATCAGCATACAAAAATGAGGATTTCAAGGATCTCAATCCACCAAAATCTTACTGTGATTAACCCAAAGACAGAGGCGTAGGAGAGCGTAGACTTGTCGAGTTGTTGGAGGAAGTAGACTCCAAGCATAATAGGGAGGAGAGTAAAATCGATTCTCCTAAGGATTCGTCTGTTGTCTGCCTCCGAAACAACGATACGTTCGGCGGTATTGCCTAGAAGCTCCGCAGCGCGGTCCTTGCCTGCTACATGACCTACTTGGAATGCGGATTTGGACGGGTCCTCGACGGTTTCGATAGTAGGTTTGCGGTCAGCAGAATCGCCTTCCTGTTTAGAGTCCATATTGAAAGGACTATGCCGAAGACAAGAACGAGTTGTGTGAAATGAGAAGTGCAATCTAAGCAACACTGTTGCCACTCAGTGGTGGAGGAAAAGATCGATGGAACCATAACCTCTCTTTATGGAAATACCGACTGGGTGGAAAGCAGGAAAGACGAACGCATTAGCTTCTTCTAGGGACAATTTGGACAAACGGGGTCCGGGGTCTGGGGTCTGGGGTCCCCGCAGATTCCGGGACGGGACAGAAATGTGAGTTCATGTGGGAAAGTTATGGTTCGGGTTTAGCGTCGGAGATGTAACCGAAATCCGAGACACCTAAGGGGAAATGTCGACCAAACTCCGCAGCAGCTTCTACCCTAACCCAAAGTGGAGAAAACGATTGATGGAACTATAACCTCTAGAGCCCGGACCTAGTTTCTCCAAAATCCCCCAGACGATAATGCGTCCGTCTTTCCTGCTTTCCATCTAGTCGATATTTCCATAAAGAGTGTCTGGGGTCCCCGCAGATTCCGGGACAGTAACGTGAGCTTATACGGGAAAGGTATGGTTCGGGTTTGGCATCGGAGATGTAACCGAAATCCGAGACACCTGAGGGAAACGTCGACCAAACTCCGCAGCAGCTTCTTCATCAACAATGGTACAGAGTCCGTATTCGAGCTAACTCGCCACGTGTAGCTGTAGCTGGTTCTTGCCGGTCTCGGATTCATAATGGGGAAATCTGGCAACAAGAAGGTCGTCCGCTCTTTCCATCGCTCCTTTCCCTAACTCTCCATTTTTCAAAGTATCCTCATAATGCCTCAACACGAGTATATCCCAGAGAAGTATGTACCTATTGAAACGAATGGGTACGGCGAAGGGAAATCACAATTTACACCCGATGTGCAACTTGAGTCCTCTGATGGCGATGCAAGCTTCCAATTTACTTTCCAGGCAATTCGTCCGGGACTCTTCCGAACAACTTTCTCTTCAAAAACACATCCTCTACCTCCCCATCCTAGCTGTACTCGTCCGAATACAGATCTTGCTGGTTTCAAACCTATCTCCGAATCCACAGCCTCGCAGAAGACAATCATAGTTGGAGATATTACAGCTACTGTTGAATGGAGCGGCCCTCCGGTTGTCTCCTTGCAATTCTCCGGCAAGAGCGCTGCGATCCATCGAGACCTCGACCTTCGATCCTATGTGGTGGATTCCACCGGAATTGCTCATTACACAAGATATAAGAGGGACACACTACATGTTGGCCTAGGCGAGAAGGCTGCACCTATGAACCTGTCTAACAGGCAATTCATCCTCTCCGCAACAGATTGCTTTGGATACGATGTCTACAGAACAGACCCTCTCTACAAGCACATCCCGCTTCTGATTAATGCAACCCCAGAAGGGTGTGTTGGTATATTCTCGACTTCTCATAGTCGAGGGACATACTCAGTTGGAGCGGAGATTGATGGACTCTGGGGGCATTTCAAGGTTTACCGACAGGACTATGGGGGACTGGAGGAATACCTAATGGTGGGGAAGTCAATCCAAGACGTAGTCAAGATATATGCGGATCTTGTGGGATACCCTATGCTTGTCCCACGTTGGGCATTTGGGTACATTGCTGGCGGTATGAAGTATTCGATGGTAGACGAGCCTCGGGCTTCTGAAGTGTTGATGGACTTTGCTGCAAAGCTCAAGACCCATGATATTCCTTGCTCGGCATTCCAGATGTCTTCCGGATACACTGTTGCAGAAACAGAACCCAAGACTAGAAATGTCTTTACATGGAATCGACACAGGTTTCCAGATCCTGAAGACTTCGTTACCAAGTACCACGAAGAAGGTATTCGCATCATTGCGAATGTGAAGCCTTATGTTCTCTCCAATCACCCCGAATACGCCAAACTACTTTCATCTGGTGCTTTCTTCACTGATCCAAGAACCAAGAAATCAGGAATTGCTCGGCTATGGAGTGCTGGTGGAGGTGAGAGCGGCGAAGGGGGGCATATTGACTTCACCTCTAAGGCTGGGTTTCAATGGTGGTATGAAGGTGTAAAGGGCCTCAGAAAGTGTGGCATTGAAGGCATTTGGAATGACAACAATGAATACACCATTCCTGATGATGGTTGGCTATGCGCTCTAGATGGCGATGAGCAAGAAACATCTGACAGCGGGAAGAGTATTGGTCTCTGGGGCAGAAGTCTCCACACAGAGCTTATGGGAAAGTCATCTCATGATGCCTTGGTTGAGTTGGAGCCGGAAATCAGACCTTTCGTTCTCACCAGATCTGCTACTGCTGGAACAATGAGATATGCTGCCAGTTCATGGGGTGGAGACAATGTAACAAGTTGGGATGGGATGAAAGGTGCGAACTCGCTGTCGCTAAACGCCGGGATCAGCTTGCTTCAAGTATGTCACCTATATTTCTAGGAGTGCTAAGCTAACAAGTCAGTGTTATGGTCATGACATCGGCGGTTTTGAAGGTCCACAGCCGAGTCCTGAACTTCTTCTCCGTTGGGTCCAACTGGGTATCTACTCTCCTCGATTTGCAATCAACTGTTTCAAGACAGACGAGAATGACAACACAATTGGCGGTGTCATCGAGCCATGGATGTATCCTGAGATTACTCCTCTCATCCGCGACACGATCAAGCGCCGCTACGAGATAATTCCATACTTATACTCCCTCATGCTCGAGAGTCATATGTTAGCTTCCCCTCCTCAACGTTGGATTGGTCATGGCTACGAATCAGACCCAGAAGTATGGACACCAAAAAATATGTCAGGCGAGACTCAGTACTGGCTGGGAGACACCATTCTCGTGGGCGGGGTTTATGAACCTGGAAAGACGACCACGAGAATGTACCTTCCCTCTAAAGGTAGCACTGACGACGGTTACATTAATCTCAACGCCCCATACCAAAATCTGAAATCTGGCCAATGGGCAGAGGTCAAATCCGAGTGGAGAGAGAGTATCCCTCTTCTTGCACGTGTTGGTGGCGGCGTCGTGGTCGGAAAAAACATTCAGACTCGATCACCCGGAGATCACAGATTCCCCTCACACAAGGTCGTAGAAGACGATTATCGTGCGGTTGAGATCTTTCCACCTGCAGGTGGCTCTAGCCGCACATACTCGTACATTTGGTACGAAGATGACGGGATATCTTCTCGGCCTGTGATCTCAACGTTTACACTCCGATACCAATCTACCCTAGATAAGATTGTAGTCGAGTATGACAAGTCAGGTAACTTTGTGCCACTCTGGAAGGATCTCGACATTATTTTGCCGATGGGAGATCAGAGATCTGTTGTCTTAGGCGGCTCTGGAGCTCAGTGCACAAAGGCTATAAAGAGTCGTGGTCGACAGGTCTTCACGATTCTTGCAGCATAAATTAGCCCTGAAATATATAAATTTTCCTAGTATTACGTCGCCCTACTTTCCTTACAATCGCTCTTACTGTATATTGCTCTCCCTACTTGTCGCTCTCCTAACTTATTAGCCTCCCCTTCTATCTTTCTAAAATTTATTACTTCTTAAATCTTTAAGTAAAAAAATTAAAAAATATATCCTTTTGCTCCTTAAAGTAAGGGGAAATTTCCTAGCTTCTTAGAAATATTTTAGGATTTACCCTCTATGAATGTTAGTAAGGGATTTACTATTAGGTTATTATCTAGGCATATACTAGTCTACTCTAACATTTATGCCTATAAGAAGCTAAGATTTAATTAACATTTATTAACCCTAAGTATAAGTATAACGTGTTATGATTGCAGCTCACAGCTGCTAGCGATTATGGCAATAGGCAGCCATAGTAGCCACCAAGGTTATAGGGAACTGCTAAGCGCACAGCTGTATATAATGAGGAATAGCCTCACTCACTTCCTTCCTTTCTTCTTCTCTCTTTAGATTCAATCTAGCTTACTTTTCCTAGACTGGCATCATGACCTCCATGACCATTGTAACATAACGTATTTTACATACAAGCTATGTACATAAGCAAGCTGTATACTAAAACACTAAAAATTAACTATTCCTACTACTATACTACTACTACCCTATATAATGACCCTTATTTAATTACAATTAATTCCTAGTACCTCTTATACATATAGATATTATGTCCTATCTTTGTACATTAGCCATAGTGCTATTACTAGCCTTTAGAGCCTACTATAATGCTATGTCCTAAACAATAGAATGTATAAAGGTTTCTTATATAATAGTTTAACTTAATAGAGGAGGTAGGGGATTAGACACAAAGGCTTCTAAGTAACACATTACTAATATATAGAAAATACTGATTTAAGTTAACCATAGAGCTCCTATCTAAGAAATAACTATCTACTTATATAGTAGCATTATGCTAAAGGGAATAGTTAGAATAGTAAACCCTTTAACTATTCTTACTATTCCTTCTATTCTATTATATATATGTCCTATAAGAGGTGCTATACTTATTATAGGTACTAATCCCTATAGGTGCCTTCTAGGAGAGGTGCCTTCTTCTATATAGGTGCCTTTCCTAATAGGCACCTCCCTCTAGTAGGGTGCCTTCTTAGAAAGGTACCTTTTCCTAAAGGAGCCCTTATTAACTAAGCTACCTACTATCTCTACGTACTATGTGCTATTTTACTCTATTACTAGATTCTATAGCATATAGGCTATAGGTTTTAGCTATAACACCTACCTACTAAGTAGTTCTACTTACTACCTCTAACATACATATATAGCAAATGTACTAAACAAGTAAATGTACTAAAATATCACTACTACCATATAAGAATTATAATAAGTCTACTATAATAATAAAATTAATTAAAACTACTTAGACTCCTCTTCCTTAGAGGTGTCTATTATAACCTAATAAGTACATACATTATGTCTAGTCTTACTACACTTGCTATAGTAACGTGCATGAGTTTCTTCCCTTAGCTTCTAACTACTACTTACCCTTATTTCTTACTTTACTTACTACATAACGTCCCTCTTATCCTATAGCTCCTACGCTTCCTATTAACTAAGTAATCCTCCTTACTATAGACATGTTTTTTTAGCCCTCTAGCACTTGCTTAGTACTTCATTTACCTATTAGAGGTTCTAGTTCTTTGCCTTTAATAATGCTAATTAATGCATTATTTATAATGTACTCTTTATAAACTAGTTAATAGCTATATAGATTAAGGTTAGAGAGCTATTTTAATAGCATGAAATCTAAGTTTTAATAAATGTAGACTATAACATAGCTTTAATTAGGTTATTTAGCATCTAGGAAACCTAAGGTTAAGTAGTACCTAGGTAGGAGCTTAGAGGTATTAGTATCTTTAACTTAAGATTAAGTGTAGAGATCACTCTAGTTAGGTTAAATGGAAGAAGTCTAGCACTTTAGAAGCCTCTTTAAATGTTACTTTCTATTATTATAATGTTAGATGTAGTATAGAAGGTAGAAAAGAAGTCATCCTTAGTAATGTATGAAATATAAGCTTATATTATATCTTTAATTTACTAACTATAAGCCTTTTTTAAAGGGCTAAAACAGCTAATATTAAGTAGTTAGAGTATATAGGAAGAATGAGTAGGTATGTAGAGAGTTATAATGTTATGTTCCTTATAGTACTCCTTAAACTCATTCAAGTAGTAGCTCTTATAACTATTAAGGACTAAGAGGTAATAACTACTAATACTCTAGGGCTTTATATGCTTCTTAAAATGCTAAATCTAATCTATGCCTCTCTTGTTTATAGTCTAGCCATTTTCTATAATAGTAATTACCTAATTACTTAGAAATCTACTATTCTTATACTAAGATATAAGGTAGTTTTTACCTATAATAATGACAAATGGCAGCACTACCTAACCTTAAGAATTAACGCCTTAGATTACTATAACCTATTCCTAATTACTAGGCTATACCTTCTTTGCTTTTACCTAGCTATCTAAGCTTATTATAACTATAGTAGTTAAGATAATATCCATTATAAACCTAGTCTTATCAAAGTTATAGATATCTACATCATTAATTCCATACTTTATAATTATGTTCTATATAAGCTTAAACTAACTATAGATGACTTCTAGGTCCTTATACTTAGCCCTCTAGTAGTTATATTTATACTAAAAGCATGTCTAGAGCTCTATATGCTACTTAACAAAGTTTAAAGCCTAATGTGACCTAACGTGTAACATGTTATATATTATAAGTAGCTAATTTACTATATCTTTAATAATAGATAACTAAGGAGGAAATCCTTTAGTAGCTAGGTTAAGTATGTATTAAATAAGGACTAATTTCTCTAGGTTTGTTAATTTCTATGAATTAGCTATAATATTACGTTATGGTTATATGCTACTTAGCTATTAAGCAAGCTTATAGTAGTCTATAGAATAGACCTTAGATATAGCCTAAAGACTTAGTATAGGGTCTTTTTAGATAGCCTAGATAGCTAAAGTTAACTCTCTCTTATTACTTTTCTAAGGCATGTTACATTATTAAGAAATACTATGTTTAGTTAGGTAGTAGGGGTAGTTATGATATTTTAGCACATTTGCTTGTTTAGTACATTTGCTATAACGTATTTCACATACAAGCTGTGCATACAAGCAAGCTGTGTACACAAGCAAGCTATGTACTAAAACACTAAAACACATTAACTTAACTATAGTTAACAATGCTATGACTAACACAAGCCTAATCCTCTAATTAAGAGAGTAGAATACTATTAGCTATTTAAGCACTTAAATAACATTAATTTAATAGTGTCTAAGTTACTATAATGTTATATAATGTTATTACCTACAGCTCTTACTAGTAGAATGAATAGAATATCTTCCTAACATGACTATACCCCTAACTTATGTAAGTTAACTCTATATAAAGAGTTAGCTCTCATTTAGTACATCCTTAACCTAGATTCATGTGGATTTCTACCCTAGCTATAAGCTGTATAAGAAATAGCTAACCTTCTACTCTTTAAATAAGGTAAGAGCTCTATTAGGAAGAACTAGACTACTAACTTCATTAAGTGTTATATAGAAATCAAAGTAAAGTTTAGTTAGAAGTATGATTATAAACGAGTAAAATGTCAAGATCCTAAGATAATTTAAGGG
>KV454824.1:0-20789 GCA_001662585.1 Pseudogymnoascus sp. WSF 3629
TTCTTATAAATCTAGGCTTAGAGCACTATAGAGCTATAGCTTAATTACTTAGTTATCTATTAGAAACTATAACACTAGCTCTAGAATTAGGGGTAAGTTATAAAGACCTTTATTTAAAAGAGAGTGTTATAGTTCCTAAGGGGGTAGAGCTACTTAGTATTAGACTAGAATTAGGAAAAGATCTAGGAATAGGTCTTAGAATAGTATAAGGAACATAGAAACTACTTAAGATAGCTATAAATGCTTTCTTTATAAACTATTTAAATAGGAAAAGCACTTAGAGCTTCTTATTTAAGCTATTTAGAGGATTAGTAGACTAGAAATTAAATAAATTAAGAACTAATATAAGATCTATAACATACATTATTATTAAGTTATATACCTTATTAAGTTATGTACTTTTTTCTACTACTACTACCTTAACTTCTAGATGCATTTTTTCTACTAAAAATAATACATAACCTCTTAAAAGAGTATTACCTACTACTAGCCATTAATGTAGTTTAATCTAACTTGCATTTTAGTATTTGCTATGCTATAACATTTTATAAGGTTCTTATAACTATAATCTATAATAGAATAACTAGTAAACCTCCTAGGGCTAATTCTAAGAATAGGCATGTAAAATTAACAAAGGCTAAGGAGAATGTAATTGTTTAATATGTACTTAATCTAGATCTATAAGGGTTTTTGCCCTAGAGGGCTAATGTAAAAGATATAGCTAATCTACTAATGGCTAAACGTAGTACATAATGTATTAAGAAGTACTAGACTAACTACTTTATTAAGTAATGACTAGAGCTTAGTATACATTTTTCTTATGCCTATGACTACTAGAGAGCATTATAAGAAGATCCTAACATGTTAAATGCATAGTTCTATCTAGTTGCTAACATATATATAAAGTATGCTATCTAGGACTATGACTTTTACAACTTTAATGAGATAGGCTTTATAATAGGCATAATTTAGCCTAGGATAATAGTTATATACTCTAATAAGGTTAGTAAACTAAAGGCCATCTAGCTAGGTAATTAAGAATAGATAATAGTAATTTATAGTATTATAGTAGATAGTTATATAGTATTACCTTTCCTTTATGTTATAGGCTAATTCTACCTTACTACCTAGTACTCTAGTAGCTACATTCTAAGTAACTAGGTTGTTAAAATAACTTAAAACAGCTAGACTAATCATAATATAAGTCTTAAATGGCTTAAGTACTTTAATTAGTACATAAGGGCCTATTAAAAGAGTACTTAGTAGATGCTAGTACTAGATAGCTATAAGAGCTACATTAATGCTAAATTTAATAAATACTATAAGGCTAATAACATTATATTACTTTATCTACCTCCCTATTCCTTACATCTTACCTAGCTACTTAACATTAGTGTTTTTAGCCTATTAAAAAAGGTATATAACACTAAGATCTTGTTTCTTACCTAGGCTAACATTATGTACATTACTAAGGACAACTTCTTCCCTACATTTAAAGCTGCCTTTAAAGTGATTTTTATAGAAAAAAATGTTAAGGATAGCTTCTAAGGGGCTAGCCTAGTCCCATTTAACCTAGAAGCTATGATTTTAAAGCTAGATGTAAAGTTATAGATGCTAACACCCCCTAAGACCTCTAATGGCCTACTTTAACCTTAGGTCTCCTAGATGCCCTAGACTACTACTAAAGCCTTTTTATAGTTAACTCTAATTAAGGATTAAGTAGCTAGATACTAAGGAAGCTCCCTAATGCTAATTTTAACCTCTATTAACTAATTAGCAAAGGCTATAGTAGCTATTAGCTACTAGCTAACACTTCTAACTAGTAAGGTTAAGGTACTTTAAGAGGCTAATAATGCTCTCTTAAAGTACTAGAGGGCTAAAAGGACCTAATTATAAGATTTAGGACCCCTTACTAGTAAGGAAGCTAGCTAGCTTTTAGTAGAAAAGAGCATAGTTAAGTAGGAAGGACATAATGAAGGTGTAGAGAAGGGGTTGTTAAAGTGGTGTAAGATAGGTACATAGCTCTATAGCATTTACTATAAACCTAGCTATAACATAAGGACCTACCTAGAGGCTATAGATTAGATAGTTCATTAGATTCTAACTTAGTAGAGTTTAATTAAGCATTTTTTTATAACATTATAGGGGTTATAAGTTAGGTAGTCTAGAAAAGTATATAACTTAATGAGGTGTATAACTTAATAATAATGTATGTTAATAGAATTAGAGCTTCTAGTAGCATTAGATGTAGCTATATAGCTAATATAGTAAAAGAGACTATTTATGTAGGTTAAACTAGAACTTAATAAGGAGTTTATAATTAGCTATAATAACCTATAGATAGTCTAACTTATAAATTAATTATTAATTAAGCTAGTTATAAAGCTATGCTATGTTAACATCTATAGACACTAGCTATAAAAGTAGGTCTAGCTAGGAAATATTAAGATTAGCTAGGTATTAACCTCCTAGATAATAGCTAATAGCTTTATAAAGTTACTACCTAAGTAGAAGCATAACACTTTCTAGAAGCAACTTAACTTAGTTAACATAGCCTACTTAATTAGGAAGTAATTAAGCCCTTAGCCCATCCTTACTTATAGCACTAGCTTTGTGTCTACTAGCCTAGTAGTTAGGTAACTAGTAGCTAATAGTTACCTAACTACTAGGCTAGTAGACAATGTACTCCATCTCCTCATTAGTTAGAAGCTCCTTCTATTAGCTATGGTTACCTAACTACTAGGCTAGTAAACAATGTACTCCATCTCCTCATTAGTTAGAAGCTCCTTCTATTAGCTAGTAGTTAGGTAACCATTAGCTACTAGTTACCTAACTACTAGGCTAGTAGACAATGCACTCCATCTCCTCATTAGTTAGAAGCTCCTTTCATTAGCTAGTAGTTAGGTAACCATTAGCTACTAGTTACCTAACTGCTAGGCTAGTAGACAATGTACTCTATCTCTTCATTAGTTAGAAGCTCCCTCTGTTAGCTAGTAGTTAGGTAACCATTAGCTACTAGTTACCTAACTGCTAGGCTAGTAGACAATGCACTCTATCTCTTCATTAGTTAGAAGCTCCCTCTATTAGCTAGTAGTTAGGTAACCATTAGCTACTAGTTACCTAACCACTAGGCTAGTAGACAATGCACTCTATCTCTTCATTAGTTAGAAGCTCCCTTTGTTAGCTAGTAGTTAGGTAACTGTTAGCTACTAGTTACCTAACTACTAGGCTAGTAGACAATGCACTCCATCTCCTCATTAGTTAGAAGCTCCTTCCGTTAGCTAGTAGTTAGGTAACTGTTAGCTACTAGTTACCTAACTGCTAGGCTAGCAGACAATGCACTCCATCTCTTCATTAGTTAGAAGCTCCTTCTGTTAGCTAGTAGTTAGGTAACTGTTAGCTACTAGTTACCTAACTACTAGGCTAGTAGTTAGAAGCTCCTTCCATTAGCTACTAGTTACCTAACTACTAGCTAACAGAAGGAGCTTCTAACTAATGAGGAGTAAGAGTGCATTTATAGGGTATAACAGGACTAGACCTTTAATGTAACCTAAGGGGGTGTGTTAGTTAGGTATAGGTCACATGCTTAGAGCTATGTAAGACATTATAAGATGAGTATATATTCATTTAGTCTAGCTCCTAGAGTCTAAGTTCTCTTAGGAGAAGTTGGCAAATAGTTACTAATAGATATAGATACCTTTAATGCTTCTAATTAGACTACTACTACTAGACGTTACCTTTCTGGTTCGTTAAGCATAGTACTACTAAGCAACACCTAGGCCTAGGTGCCTTCTTGCTACTAGTAAGCTGCCTTACGTCCCTTATCTAAACTTAGAGAGCACCTATTAGCTGCCTTTAATAGACTAGTATGTGCTTTAAATATTAGAGGCGTTCCATTAGCACTCTCCTTCTCTCTTTAGTTTAGTATTCTCAAATAAAACAGCATTTGCTAGCAGCACCTATAGCATCTATAGGACTTCGCCATAGTTGTAATAGTGTAGGAGTAAGTTGACTATAGTTAACTTAGGGAGTCCTATCTATACTTTGACCCCTAAACACCACCCTACTACTCCTTACCTTTAACTAAACGTAGAGAGCACTAGTGCTGCCACCTAGTTTGCCTTAATGCATGTACTTCTACTAGGAGACCTGTTCTCCCCTAGCTATATTATATAACCCATCTTGCTCTTAAACCTCTTACTAAACTATAGCTTTATCCATTAGGCTTGCTTATGTTCTTGTAACACTACCTTTTGTAGCATGGTATAAATTAAGGTAATCTATAACGCAGTGTTATGTTAGGGGCAACGTAGGAATAGGGGCAACTTCTCATTAAGTTAAACGCAGTCAACTTAATGCAGCTAACATTGCTTGCTAGGGCTAATTAGGTGGCTTATTTGCCTACCCCTTTAAGTCTACACAAAGTACTAGCATAGGAGAACCGTTAAGTTTGCTAGTATAAGCTTAAGTAACATGCTTAGCTACATGGGTAGCCCTACGTCTTTAAGTGTTATAGGTACAACTGTTTATGAATGGAAACGGAATGGTAATAGTTAAACTTAGAATCCCTACCTCATCTCTCTCGTTCCTACCTTCTGTCATCACCATCATCCTTATAGCCTTAGTTATGCTTACCCTAGAACTCTATAACCGTTCTAAGTTGACTATGGTTAGGTTAGGGCCTTCGTCATTACATATAGTAACAGATAATCTTTAAGCTAAGTAGTAGACGACCTTCTCTTTTTAATAGGAGCTCCCTTGTCACGTTTCCTTTTAGTCTAACTCTATGCATATAATCACTTGTTAATAGATGGACCATGGCATAGTTAGGCTATAGTTGCTTCATTCCATTACTCTCTAACATGACCCTACCAACTCGTATCGTCTCCATAATCTAGGTCCTTAACCACGTGCATAGCCTCACGAAAGCCCACGCGTGCCTTTGAAAATTAGGACCATCTCTATCCCTTTATAGCCTTCTGTGTCCCCCTTGTCTACCTTGTCCCCCTCGTCCACCTCGTCTGCCTTAGACGCCTCGTCCCCCTTAGACGCCTCTAATAGATTACTACTATTACTTAGTTCCTTAGTATGCTAATCTAAGGCAGCATATTCACTAAGACCACCATTCGTAGGGCTGTTGTTCTTAGTGACATTGCTACTAACATAGACTAGTGTTTCTAGTTCTAGCGTTATAAGCCTATGTGTCTTTAAAGGTCTAGGGTTGGCTGCTACATCACTAAGTCTATGACGCTTATTGCTTGCTTTAGAGGGGCTAGCGTTTGCTACTACCTCATTAGGTTTACTATGCTCATCTTTAGACAGGTGGCCATTACGCTCATTGTTTAATTTAGACGAGACTGCGTTTTTAGCAACTAGTAGAGCTCCCTCTACTATATCCACATGTAGCTTGTACGTGAGCTCCCTAAAGATCTTTATAACCTATAGTAATGCTACAGAGTGTCGTTAGCAGTTAGAATAGGATGATCATCATGAAGCTAACTAAGGTCAACTTTAAGAGGCAGACTTACGTGTAATCTCATGGCCTTCCTTCTTCTCTAAGTCTAGCTCGTCCTTTCCTACTAGATCTTTCATGCTGTCCTACTAATCTCTTGCTAAGTGCTGTCTAAAGGTCTTTATGTACATCTTAACGACCATCTTATGTTATAGCTTTGCAAGGTGGTATTTATACTTAGCCTCTTCTGTAAGAGGGAGATTGTCTTCTCCTATCATTAAGTCCTCCTTAGCATCCCTCATCTACTCTTCTACATCCTGTTGTCATTAGGTTAGGTTGGCCTAGCTAGCAATCTAGCTATACATCTTGTTTATAACACGTGCTTGCTATGGCTAGTCCTAGCTGTAGTTGGTTGACGTGATGTATATCTATTGCTAAAGCATCTGTCTAATCCTATGAATCCGTCTAATGGCCTAACTAGCCACGTTTGTAGAATCTAGCACCTTAAGAAATATAATGGTAGAACAGTTCTTCTATAGGTTCATAGATGTCGCGCTACACTTAAGGTTTGTTATAAGAACGGAGGACTTAGTACTAGGATGGTTAAATGTCTCCTGTGTATTTGCCTAGCTTATGTAACTATGCACTAATTAAATAGACATGACCCTAATCCTAACGATTCTAAGGAACATTTCCACAAGCCATTATGTTGTAGGCTAGCCCATGAAGATGATGAGGTTCTGCTTATCCTAAATACAGACGTCATGTACCACCCTATAAAGCCACTATAGCTTCACGCTCGTTCTAGCTATAGATAGTGCTATACTAACGCGCTTATAGTAGACGGGTACAGTGGGCTTAGCACGCGTTAGACGATGGAAATAAGAGTATCCGTAATCTACACGGTCGTTCTAGGTTGTAATCTTAGCTGTAGTGGCCCTCTTAGACTTCAAAAAGTTATCTAGCCCTATGTGTACAACTACATGA
Source organism: Pseudogymnoascus sp. WSF 3629 (assembly GCA_001662585.1). Classification (NCBI taxonomy): domain Eukaryota; kingdom Fungi; phylum Ascomycota; class Leotiomycetes; order Thelebolales; family Thelebolaceae; genus Pseudogymnoascus; species Pseudogymnoascus sp. WSF 3629. The sequence continues at coordinate 6,440 of KV454824.1, forward strand.
CATAGATGACGATGTGCATGCATGTCCATGGCGCTACCACCAATCCACCTAGTTAGGTCACTCCTAACAGCTGCCCCCCTTTTCTAAGAGAGGGTCTAGAGGTGAACTTCTAAATATTGCTATGCCTTAGCTGTGCTCATCTCTAGCTTAACAGTAGTCACTCTATAGGGTAGGATGCTAGCCCTAATGATAACATCCCTAGTAGCAACCTAGATGACCTCTCCCTTCACTTAACGGAGCTAGATTGTCTACAATATGATTAGGAGCAGGTTTGATGCCGTTGCTATTAACAGTTGTCTCTTGCCACCTACAATTGACGCGAAACCCATAGGATTTAGGAACTAGACCCTATTACTTAGGTCTAGCAAGTTGACCATAGTCGACTTAGCTTCTATAGCTAACGCTAATGCTAACACGTAATCGTCATATAATGCTAGCTTAGCTAAGTCCATGTTGAGTTCTAACCTAACCATTAATCTAGGGCGTAGATGGTTCCATAACAGGCTTAGCGTTCTGAAAAGGTCTACTAACTAGTTAATCATAGGCGTTACTGTAATTAGAACAAATCTCTCCATCCTAGATTAGGTGATTGCCTAGTGTGTGTGGGTCTAGACAGTCTTTAGCTTGTGAGACTCGTCTACTAGTACAATGCCAAATATCCTGCCTGTCTTAGTTAAGAGCAGGTGCATCTCCTCCTTAGATAGCTTAGGCTCATCATCATTAACGCCATGCATACCCTCGTCCTCGTCGTCTTTAGAGTCGTCATCTAAGACTGTAGCCTTAGCCTAAGCCCTCTTCCTTAGCAACCTTACAAACTCTAGCAAACGTGTATAGAACGTCTAATAGGTAGTAAGGACGACTTGTAGCGTAGTGTTGGGATCCTCATCATCAAATTAGGCTATGTGCTCACGTAGTGCTTCTGCTGTTATGCTAATGGTTTAGTATCTATTAACCACCTTAGCCTTTAAAGGGGACCCTACCTAGAGGGACAGGCGCATCTGTAGGAAGTTTCTAATCTCGTCCTTCTACACCCTAAATGTAGACGCTAGGCATACAATTAGTGTTGGCTTGTATAGGCCATCTAAGGCAAGGGACTTAGTAACAGAAAGGCCTGCTAGCTCATCACGGCAGTGATCTAAGGCTAGGTTGATGCTAAGCTAAACAGCACTTAGAGCCTCGATTGTCTTGCTAAGGCCTACGTCATCTATAAGGAGTGCGTTACTAAGGCCATGCTTCTAGTAGTAGAGGATTCACCATGCTCTAGTAACTTGCCATGGCTTAAGCTCTATAGCACTAACCTTTGGCGTTTGTATTAAGAGTTTTAGGTCATGGTAACAGACTTCGTACCTTTCTAGTTAAGAGGAGACTGTGTTCATCGACTACTACAGATCCTAAAAGCGCTACCATGTAGCATCGTCCATTTTGGCATCACGACCCTCATAGGCTGAACCCTTAGCGTTAGCATTCTAGACGAGCCTCCTACAGAGTTCCTCTAGCCTCTGTGATGTTAGCTCTATAGGCACTGTTATATGTAGCATAGTACTTAGCGTAGGGAAGAGGACCTTAGCCCTCTTGCTAAGATGGGCGAGGAGCTACTTCATTACTACTACATCTAGCTTAGGCATCTAGTTGTCCTTGTTGATGTTCTTAAGTGAGGTTGGAACATTATAGAAGGACTTCTTAAAGTCTTCTAATACGCCCTTAGCCTCGTCTAGTACGTCCTCGTCCTCGTCCTCTTCCCCTTAAGTACTAGCTAGGTTAGCCTCTAACGTAGCTTTTGCCTCTTCATCCCTAGCTATAGCCTTGTCGTTAAGGTAGGCCTCTAGCTCTAGGTTGCCCTTAGTCAACTTAGAAAACTCATCTGTCATTACATGGTGATAATAAGCCTCTATTAGGTACTATAGGACTTCTACCAGCTTAGTTTAGCGCTTTAACGTCACATCTATGTGGCTTTTCAAGGCTTTCCTTAATTCATTCTTTTCCTGCTATATGTTACGTAGGACTTAGTAGGTGTAATGCTAGTTTTCTATATTAATGTCATTAAGGAGCAGCTTTAATCCATTAGCAGCATTAGCAATTAGGATTAGGAAGTTGTCTAGGTATGCTCTAATGATGTGTTACATCACGACAATAAAACTTACATATCCACAGCTAACATTATTTAGTAGCCACTCTTTAAGGTTAAGTAGGAGCCTACCTTTAAAAGTTGCCTTACTAATGAAGTTGCTGTCTCCTATGAATTAAAAAAGCGTCTTAATAGGCCATATGGTTAACTTGTTTTTGTTGTTGTAGCCAAAGCCAACTAAGCGTCCTTTAACCCATGCCATGACAACTAGTAACCCTATAACTATCTTTATGAATTCTCTTAGCTCTATAGTATTTAAGAGGTAGAGGTATCTAGCGAGAAGACGCGTCATGTCTAGACTAGACGTGATAATAAGCTTCACGCCTAGTATGTTATCTTGAATTAAAGCCTAGATGTCCTTAATGTCAGCTATGATAATGGTAGGTTTAGTGGCTTTGCTTCTAGCTATAGCTAGTGCTACTAGCCCTTCATTATCTTGTGTATATAGTGGCATGTTTAAGTCTTTTACAAGTTAACTAAAGTCAAATTAGCTCTGTTTAGTAGAATTGTAATAAGGCTTTAGGCGTTTTAGGGCTGCTTATAATAGGACACGAAATGAAGTATAACCTATGCTGCCTAGCAACTATGCTAATGTAAGATCGTCTTCTGTCTGTTCCTAGTAATAGTTGTACTTAGTAATGCTTAGTTGATCTAGCTTAGGCTCACTTAGGTGTGGTGTTTTCTTTAGAATGAGCTAAATTAGCCAACTATAGCGTGGATGTTAGGATGCTAAGGCGTCCTACTGTTATGGTTGACGCACTCTAATTTTAAAGCTAACTGTGCTTAATGGAGTTGGCTGTGTTTAATAGAGTTGGCTATAATTAATGGAATTAACTGTGCTTAATGTAATGGAGTTGACTGTGGCTAGGAAGCCTAATAGCAAAGGTTTTCTAACTTTATGTTAGCTTTGTTAAGGAGCGTTAGAAGGGCTTAGGGTTAACGAACTAGGGTCTATAAAGGCTAGGATCTTAATCAAATGGGTTTAAAAGGCTTGCTAGCATAGAAAAGTTACCTTAAGTTGGAATTAGAAAAGAAAGGGATGAAAGAGAGCTAAAGGCAAAGATCTAATAACGAAAGGCTTGCTAGCATAGAAAAGTTGCCTTAAGTTAGAAAGTAGAAAAGAAAGGGCTAGAAGAGAGCTAAAGGCAAAGATCTAACAACAAAGATTAGATGATGAAGACTAGAAGTGTAAAAGGAAGAGCAGAGGTAGAACGTGATAGAGAATTAAAGAAGATTTAGAGTGCCCTAGTTTATATGCAAGGCTGTTAAGGAAAAAGGCAAAGTTGGAAGGAAGGTGAAAAGTGAAGGTAAAAGACGCTTTAACCTCACCTTAATATGCCTTTCCTTAACCTTACTATAGGCTTTAGGTTTGTTGACTTTAGTCAACTTACCTACATATTATAGTTCCACTTTTAACACCTTTAACGCCTGCATAGAACTGACATGACTCTAGCTAATATGATACATAGTAGTAACAACCTATCTAATTATAATTCCATTCTTTAATGTAGGCTGCCCTTAGTGTAACTACATTGGCTGTAGTTACAACTTAAACGCGTGTTCTAGTCTCTACAAATGTTGCATCTATAAGCGCGTTCTGTTAGATTAAGCCTATGGTGCTAAGTTGACTGTAGTTAACTTACCTACAAATGGGGGCTTAGTGTAGTCTGTAGTTATTTACTTAACTAGGTAATAAGTTAACTATAGTTAACTTAAGAAGTCCTACCCCTACTTGCTCATACTTAACCCTAAACACCCTCCCTCCTACTACTCCTTTCCCTTCAACTAAACGCAGAGAGTGCTAGTACTACCACCTAGTTTGCCTTAATGCATGGTCTCCCACTAAGAGACCCCTTCTCCCCTAGCCATATCATGTAACCCCTCTTACTCTCAAACCTCTTGCTAAACTATAGCTCTATCCACATAGGTCCCCTAATCCCTTAGTACACGCTATAGTAGAGTGGTATTACCATGTTAGGATACTAGCACTCACGCTCCTCGTGCTCTAGATCCGCCACCTAGCAGATCCCTTGTAGCTAGTAGCACTTCTAGCACGTGACGTATCCTGCCATCCACTCCTTGCCAGCCCTTTGGCACTCCTGTAGCACCTCCCTCTTAGCCCTAATCTAGTCCTAGCGCTAAGCGCAGCTACCTACTAAGTGCTCGAATGGACGTGACATTGCTTAGCAGTATAGGCATAGCTTGCACATTAGCTAGAGGTTCTGCTCGTACTGCTCTAGCACTTGCTCTTAGATGTAGTCTTGCCTTTAGACCTCCTCTACGCCAGCTACAAAGGCTGCTGGCTTAGCTGTGGCTACTAGGTGCTAAAGCTCGAACTTAACTCCTAATGGCTGCTCTTTGGCACTCGCCTGTAGGCAGAACCCACAGGGCTCATTAGACGCCATATACTACTGCTAGTCTAGCAGCAGGTCGAGCGTCTAGCTAAGGACCCCTTAATAGCAGAACTGTCATGATAGGTAGAGTTCCATGGCCTCGTGATCTAGGCTTAGGTGCTCCCCTACATCCTAAGGCGCCTAGTCTTCCCTTATGATGGTAATGGACCTTACTAGCTAGCCAGCCCTCCCTACTTAGCTAGACTCCTACGAGAAGGAGGAGAGCTGCTTAGGCGCACTAGCATAGATCACCTACTACACATGGGCATAGTCGAACCCTAGCCTAAGCGCTAACGTCACTGTAATTGCTAGCTAAGTCTAGTTAGCAAGCCACTTAGATATAATGGCTGCCTTCTACTCTATGCTCCTAGACTAAGACGTGTACACAGGGCAGTTTAGCATGTCCCCTAGCATGGTAGCGTCATCATGAGTCTAGTAGTAGATGATGATCTTATCCTAGCCCTAACTAGATATCCACCTAGAGGCCCATGCTCCCTAAACAAGGCTTGTAGTCTTGTCTAAGATGCTACTAGCCTCCTGTAAGAGCATGTACTTGATATTGGCTCTGTTCGTCAACTTGCGCACCACTCGTGGCTACACTAGCTTGTTCTGCTTAATGAACTTGCCTTGTAATGCTAGGGGCAGTGTGGCTGTTAGCTAGACCGTCTAGGTCCTAATCTACCTAAGGTGCTAGCCTAGCTGTGCTATATTAGAGCAGTAGTCGCTTGCCATGACTATTAGGTAGCACTCATTAACGATGACCTAGTTAAGCTACTAGCGCATGACCAGGCTCTAAGTGTACTTAACAAAGCGCTTAGAGCATGTAGCCTTAACTAACACAATGACTAGGGAGGCTAAGCGCATGGTGGTTGGGTTCTAGACTAGAGGCCTAATGCTAACCTTGTTAAGGCGTCATAGCATGTCATTACGTAGCGCCATAAGGGGAAGCATGAGGATCGTGGTCCTAGCATTAGCTAGCGACACTCCTACAACAGTGATTAGCGTCTTTCCTAACCCTGTAGGTAACATGACGATGACCTACTTAGCCCTCTATGGGCTAAGGACCGTAAGCATAGTAGACTGCTAACCTAGGACGCGTAGCTGTAGCTTAGGCGCTTAATAGACCCTACGGGCAACAGCTATGAGGTCAGCCTCTAGATATACCCCCCTCCTTTGCTACTAACCACGCTTGGCATTGTTAAGCATGTAGAAGGAGAGCACGTCTAAGTTAGATCACCCCCTCTTTGCCTAGAGGATGGCGTTAAACTAGAAGAGGTCGTGCTAGAGCATTAACGCCTAGTGGTTATAGTAGAGCAGAGTGTCTATGGTAAGCATGGTCAAGCTAGCATATGCTAGGTTGAAGGTGGCATAGCTATGGTTGCTCTGTAGCGCGAGCGATGCTAGGTCATGCTCATTAGCAACATCCTCTGCCATGGCATCCTTAAAGCTAAGTGTGGCGTAGTCCTTACGTGAGAGCTTCTCCTTATAGATGGTAGCATAGAAGTGACGCTAGTTAAGCGTGTGCAGCCATGTAATCCTAGCCTGTGTACATGCTCTCGTTAGGCACTTAGACACCATGCCATCTAGCTAGACCTTGCCCTTAAGCATAGCCTATAGGTGTGGTAATATTAGGCCCTTTAGATTGCGCTAACGGAGGAAGACCTACTGTAGTGGCATCACGAGGCTGATGTACTACAGGAGTAGGTCCCTAATAGGCCCTAGTAGGAAGCAGATGTTCTCCTTATACGTGCTAGTCTACTACTGCCCCTTATAGTACTAGGTGAAGAACATGACCCTCTTCTCCTAGATCATAACGTGCTAATGCCAAGACGTATTACGCTATAGCATAGACAGGAGCTTAGGCTTGCATAAGGGCTGGCCTATGGTGATGTAATAGAGGATAAGGAGGTGCTTAAGGAGCTCCTAGACCTTAGCCTCGTAGACGTTAATGACCTTGGCGTTAAACCTCACAACCCCACCTCTACCCTCTATAAGGAACATGGTGCGTAGCTTAGCATCATGCTATATGCTTTAGAGGAGTGCCCCCTTAGCCTTGCTAACTAGCTTAGCATTCTTAGCATACGTTACCCATGACTCTCTAAAGTTAGCAAGGTCAATGTCATCCTTTAGCTTCTACGCCTATAGCTAAGTGTATGAGACAGGGTCCTGCTCTAGCTCCTGCTCCTACTCTAGCTCTTGTACTAAGTTGACTGTAGTCAACTTAGCTAGCTTAGACTAGAACAGGAGGTCCTTATGAAGTATCACATACGCCTACTAGTACTTGAAGGTGACGAGCTGTAGGATGTGCAACATCTGTAGCTTAACTCCATGATATCTAATAGTCTTCTTGTCTAGAGACTAGCACGCCTAGTGCCATGCCAGCTATTACTTGCTTACTTAGAACAGATACAGCCTCTACTATAGGATGTGGCCAAATGGCGTCTTGGCTTGCTACTAGAAGAAGTAGCTGCATATCTTTAACAAGAAGGCTAGGATCTAGTCCTCGTCATCCTGCTCCTTAAAGCACACGTAGTTGAAGATGAGCAGCTGTGCTGTTCATGTTAGTGCTAACAGGTGGCTACTAAAGACGCCTAGCTCCTTCTACTAACCTACTATACGTAGCTAGCCACCCTTAATGACCGTCCTAGGCACCACACACCTAGACCTAGCTAGCATGGCGTAGAAGCTAAGTATTAGCAATTAGAACGGCACGCTCCTAACCACGTGGCAGATTAGCGCAAGGAAGAACTTCTAGAGCAAGTGCTTTAGCGTAACTTACTCCTTGTCTACATTACTGCCATCCTCCTCCTCCTCCTCCTAGTGCACCTTAGTAGCGTTAATGACCTCCTACATTATGTCCTACTATAGAGGCGTCGTTTGGATAATGTCCTTTAGTAGTTGCTATAATGCTGCTATATGCCTAAAGTAGCCATCTCCCTTATGGACTACATAGTAGTAGTAGACGACTAGCTATGCCTAGGTCTAAAAGTAATTAGTTAGTGTTAACTTGAGCTTGCGAGCACGAAAGGCAGCCGACTTCCCTAAGGCCCCTACGTAGAACTCGTTAAGGATGGTAGCATGCTAGTAAGTCATCTTGTAATTAGGTGACGCATTGCTACACAGCTCGTACGCATCTAGCAAGAGGGACTTAGTGGCATTAACGATCCGCGATAGTGTAGGATCAGCCGTGTTGGGTTTATTAACGCCCTTAAGCTCCCTAGCTAGCAGCAGACAGTAGGAGGAGTGCACCTCATCGTCTAGTAGGCCTATAAGGTGGGTTGGGAAGGTGGTCCACTTAAGCCATAGCACCCTCGTGGATCAGGAGTCCTTAAAGTTGTGAACAATGCCTGCCTACACAGCCATCTCCTCCTTCACCTTCTCATAGTCTACCTAGGCACGCTTAAAGCATGCCTTTTTGCCTTCTGCTAGTAGGGCTAGTGCTGGCGTTAGTACTAGTGCACTTGTAGGCGTGCGCCCTCCTATACTGCCCACGTCTAACTCCTCTATCATGACAAAGTAGTTAATTCGCCCCTTAGCTATAGAGTATATCTATAGCTTACACCCCTTCTAAAGCAGCTAGACCTTATGATCTTTTGCCTTGATCTTATGTGCTTACTACACGTGCTCTCTTATATATTTCTCGCTCACTATGTAATGGCTACATCCTACATGTAAGTAGCAGAAGCCATTAAAGCTCTATAGACGCTTAATTAGCCTATAGCCATCATCCTAGCCTAGCTTGTTCTGCCTAAGCTACTTAACAGTACAAAGCTCATAACCCTTAAAGAGCTAGATCGTAGCTGCTAGGACATCGCCTAGCAAGTAGTATAGCTCATTCTATAAGTGCTACTACTAGCTAGTTAGCCTAGGCAAGATGACTAACTAGCAGAGCTTACATATAATGATCCTATAAGCCGCGTCATATGAGAACATGATGAGGTAAGAAAGAATGGAACGGTATTAACTTAATGACATTATAAGTTAACTGTAGTGTTAGGCACGCATGGTTGGCAGATTCACTACTATGTGCTATGCTTGTTAAGAGTCGTCTGTCACCACCACTACCTACGATTAACGTGAAACATCTAGAGTTTAGGAACTAGACCCTATTTCTTTAGTCTATTTAAGTTGACTGTAGTCAACTTAAATAAGGACGTTATTACGACCCTTTCTATTGCATTAAGGCATTCTACTTTTTCACTAAAAAAGTAAAACAGTAATGTAGGGCGCGCAGCCCAACCCTAACTAATCGCAGCCGCCTAATTTTACTTTTTCACCAAAAAAGTAGCGTGTAATAAGTGGTAGTGTTAAGTGGATGTATAGTAATCATTATAGTAATCATTATAGTAATCATTATAGTAATCTGTATTACTACTACATAGCAAAGTAGAAGTAATTATACATAGTTGTTTAGAAAACCATCACGTGTGTAGCTAAATTACCTATGTAGTAGGGATAACTAGTAGATTTAGCTGTGTTTCCTATAGCTAAGTAGAGTTATTAGCTTAACGCGCTCTAAGTAATGGCAGCTAGAATAGGGGCAGTAACGTGGAATATAGTAGAATGCAAGACAGTATAATATGAATTAATTAACCTACGTACTATTTGTAGGCTGGCTTCTAGTACAAGCACAGACCTAGAGCTAGGCTTAGAGCCTTAAAGCTAGTAGCTAAGCTAAGCATACAGCTTAGCTTAAACGCTAGGCTTCGCCTAGCTATGCCTAGCTATACTAAAGCTAGTAGTAATCCTAGTACCCTACTTCCCCTAGAGCAGACTACCTTAGGTGGCTTACTAGCTTCTACCTAGCACTACTTACATCATGGCTCTAGGACCCATGACTATAGTAGCTAGGGCTAGATTATAACAACGTGCTTTACTATATGAATTATAATTAGTTTATTAAGGAGCTGTTAGGGTAGTAGGATAGTAACCCTAACACTTCATTACCTAGTAATGGAGATGAAATGCTAAGACTATGTACATCCCTACTATTAGACCATGCCTACGTCCATTACTAGGTAATAGAGGAGACATAAGGTTAGGGTTACGTTAGGGTTAGTACTAGCTACATGTAAAGCTAGGATAGCTAGGATCTTTTACATACATGGATATTCCTAGCTACCATTATATACAAACTTATCCTAGCTTTACATATAGCTTATAGGAAATACTATTAGGGTTCCTCTTTAATGCTAGACTCTATGTTCTTATAGATAAGTGTATAGAAGACATAGTAGTATTATAACTAACTCATTATCTTAAACATTACTACATTATCATCCTCTTATTCTTAGAGTATATAAGTAATAACCTAGCTCTTACTTACTTCTAGAGATTAGCTTATAGCTTAGCTTATAGCTTAGGTTATAGCTTAGGTCATAGCTTATGCATTAGCTAATAGGTTAGCTAACTAGTTAGCTAATAGGCTAGCTACTAGACTAGCTAATAGGCTGTCTAATGCATCTAACATCTACTTCTATTAGGCCTTATGCTAGTAGTAGTTATAGAATACCACCTCCTTAACACTGTCCTTATAGCTACTTAATCCTAGCTTCTCTTCATCTAAGTATTAACCTAAGACTACCCTTTAATAGCCCTTACTCTAGATGTAGTTAGTCATTACATCATCATTAGCCTTCTCTACTATGTAGTTGCTCTATAGTACTACTACCATTAGGTTGGCACTACTAGCCACCTATATAATGATAATTAACTAGCTTATCTCTCTATCTCTCCCTCTATGCCCTAACTACTAAGCAAAGCTAGTTAAGCCATATAGCCTATTAATGTAAATCACCTCTATAATTCCATGTATGTTAATTCTAGTCCCTAGAGCACTAGTGGCTATAATCCACCCACCTAGTTCACCTAGCTACTCTTATAGAACCTTACTCTTATTATAAGCTTAAGCTTTGTAGAATGCACAACCTAGCTCCTTACTAACCTACTCTCTAACCTTATATGTATGTACATAGATTACTCCTCTCTTACCCTCTAGAAGAGCCATCTTTTAAACTAGCTTAACTACTACCTTCTATAGAGTAACGCCCTTACTATTCATAACTCTATACTTAATCTTAGGCTAGATAGTACTCTAGTAGAAGATTAGAGTTATAGGGAGCATTAACTAGCTTTATAGCTTCTCTTTAAACTACACTATTAGTATAGTAGTTAGACAAGTAATTAGGTAGTTAAGATATTAAAGCTCCTATAGCTTTTAGAGCTGCTCTCTATATAATGTGTCTATTATTATAACATAACACTCATCTAAGAATAGATAAGCAAGTGCCTTGCCCTAGACTAAGCCCTAGGCATAGTTAAGAAACTCTAGGCTTACTACTCTATTAGCACTAACAATTACTAGCTGCTCCATCTCTTAGCTTAAGTTCTCATCTCTCTACTTAACATAGCTTAAGCTATAGTCTAGAGCTTGCTACACTATATCTATAACAAGCTAAGTAAATAGAACTACTACTATAACTAACTTATGTATAGACATAGCAGCTAGTAAGAAGAACAAGACTAACTTCCCTGTGCTTATGAGTAGTATAATGATGTTAGACTTCTTATTAGGATTATAAACTAGTTCTAGAGCAGCTACTTGTCCTTTAGACTTAGGCGTTACCTTAGGTCCTAAGACTTGTTGTAATCCAAGTAAAGCTTGCTTACTATAATGATTACTATAATCATTCTCTCCTTAGATCCTAAGCTCAAGCTTCTCCCTCTTGTCCTTTCTAGCTGTTAACTACTAACTAGCCTCTTGTCTATGCTTTCCTTTCTGTCTTAAACCCTCTAACTTCCACTTAAACTACTTATGCCACACAATTAATGCTTGCTTAAATGTAGCAATTAGCTAGGGCCTAAGTTGATTTAAGAAAGCTCTATTAATAGTATAGTAGTTCTAAGCAACCCTCTAACCATGGCTTGCCTGTTGTATAATGATGTTGTTAATCATATTAGCTAAGAACTCCTTCTTATCATCACCCTCTATAAAGTCCTCATCTTCCTTACCATCCTCATCCTACTCCTAAGTCTTGCTTACCTTAGTTAACTACTTAACTATGATTCTAATAGCTACATAGCACTACTACATAATGGTGAGTTATATACCTAAGTGCTTTATAGTCTCCTTAGCAAGCTCTCTACTTAACTCCTTACTAGCCTATGGCTCCTTAACATCTACAAACAAGTACTTGCTCTCTTAATGGTTAAGTACTCTAGTAAATAGCTATATATACACTAAGTATTAAGTAAGTAGTTAGCCTACATCATCTAGTAGATATCATAGAATGTACTCTATGTTACCCCTATGCTTTCTAGCCTTGTTATACATTGTGATAATTGCCACCTAGCCATTAAGAACCATGATGTTCCTAGTAGAGTACTAACTGTTATAGACCTTAATAGACCTAAGCTCTAGCCCATGACTTAGCTGCCTAGCTATTATATGTACTAAGACCATGATCTTACATAAGAACTAATGCTTAATGGTAAGATACTAGTGCTTCCTATGATTAATCTAAGCTAGCTCTCTATTCTTAGTCTACTTTAACATCTAGAGATCTCTAGTAGCTATACAAGCTTAAGCTAGATTATATGAATGCTTAACATCAAGATGCTAGTTATCCCCATGCTTTATGAAGTTGTAATTTAACCTCTAGAACTACTAGGTCCATGCTATGAAGTTCACTACTTTGCTAAGTTTAATTATAGGTAACGCCTACTTAAACGCTAAGAGACCTATTAACTAGATTAACTCCTAGGTCATAGATTAGCCTATGGCTCTAATTTTCAATAGCTCTACTAGTAGCCCTATATAATAGATGATATCCTTATCCTTAGACTAGTAGATGTTAGCTAGTAAGTAGTATAGCCTATTGTCCTTCTAGCCCTTTGCTAACTAAGTCAAGATGCTTAAAGCTAGTAAGAATGAGCCCTCTACTAAGTGAGCCAACCTAAACTTATAGATACGCTCTTATATAGATGAAATCTTAGTCTTCCTAAGCAGTCCTAACTTTAGCCATGGTCTTTATAGGACTACAATCTTAAGTGCAAGTAGTCGTACAATCTAGAGCACTTCTATAAGAATGTTTATATAGTGCATAGGACCCCTATAGCCCTTAGCCTAGATGTTAATTCCATAAATAGCTAGATAGTGCATTAATAGAGACTTATATAGCATTAATGCACTAGTATCTTATATGATAACTAGTTAACACAATCTTATTAGCTAGCTCTAGAGTGTAGTATTATGGTCTATAGTATTATCTATAGTATAGTTCATAGCATGTTCTATAGTATTATGTTCTATAGTATCATGTTCTATAGTATCATGTTCCATAGTATTATGTTCTATAGTATTAGATTCTAATGTCTCTTAGATTGCCCTTATGGCTTCCTACTACTCCTAAGTATACACTACTCTAGTCTTAGTCTTGCCACCTAGCTTAGCTAGAGCTATACGAAGCATATAGCAGATGAACTACTCCTAGATCTAAGAGTACTTTATAAGAGTAGATGACTTGTCTAGTAGCTTAAATGGGTGTTAGCTTACTACCTCGTTCTTTAGAGACACCTACTACTTAAGAGCATCCTTATAATCTACACTCTCTAGAGTATTAAGAGCATGCTCCCTAATTTAATCCCATGTAAGTAGTAGTTAATGTAATTTAGTTTCCTCTAGTCCTAGATACTATAAGAACTTATATGTCTTAAGCATATTATGCTTGGACTTGCTTAACACTACATGCCACTTTGTAAATTGTAGCCATGAATCTAACTTAGTGTATGCTAGGTTGGCCTATATTGTTAGCCTATGCTCTTTAGCTTTAGCTTCCTACTACTTAATCTCCTAATTAATTACATCCTTACCCTTAGAGTTTATAGTAACTTTTATAGTAATTAGCTTATAAGACTTGTTAATGGAATATAGTAGTAGTGTTATATAACCTACCTAACTGCCCTAGCTCTAGCTCTAGCTCTAGCTCTAGCTGTTGATCTTGCTCTTGTTCTTAATCCTCTTACTTAAGCTACTGCCCTAGCTTAAGCTCCTTAGATTCATCTACAACCTAGTACCTCTCTCTTTTGTTACTAAACTAAGTCTAGAGTTGAACATAATTAAAGATATCTCCATCTTTCTTATGCTTCTTCAAATGCTCCCTATTTACATGCTTCCTTATATTATCTTGATTTGTAGTAAGAAAGTAACATTCCTAACAGCTAAACCTACCTACTACTAGGACTACTAGCTAGGGCATTAAGCCATTAGCTAGTAATTAAACTATAGTATAGTTGCATTAAAATTAAGTATCCTAGCTTATAAGCTCCTACACAAACTCATTGATCTGTTTTCAAATTGCTAGCTTATAGTAGTGGATATTTCTCATATGGCCATTAATCTCTATTAAGCTTACTACATGCTTATAAGATGGGCTTAAACATAGTAAGACTCTAAAATCCACATTTATTATGATTAAATAGGCTAGAGTCTCTAGAACCTCCATAGTATTAATAACTAAGTGCTAGATTAGGTGCTTAGTCTAGTGCTTAGTCTAGTATTAGATCTAGTGGTTAATTAGCTGCTTAGTCTAGTGCTAGATATGATAATTAATTAGCTACTTAGTCTAGTGCTAGATATAATAATTAATTAGCTGCTTAGTCTAGTGCTAGATATGATAATTAATTAGCTGCTTAGTCTAGTGCTTAGTATGATAATTAATTAGCTGCTTAGTCTAGTGCTAGATATGATTATTAATTAGCTACTTAGTCTAGTGCTAGATATGATTATTAATTAGCTACTTAGTCTAGTGCTAGATATGATAATTAATTAGCT
>KV454825.1:0-20753 GCA_001662585.1 Pseudogymnoascus sp. WSF 3629
TAGGACGTCCCTACTCTCGGAACTAGCCGGCCAATGGATCGAGGCAACGAAATGGCTCAACCTAAGAATGCGACGAACAATCTGACGTCTAGGACGGCTGACGAATACTCCTTAGACAGTAAAGGCGATGAAACTACAGGGCATAAGGCTCCCCATTAATAAGATCGGAAGAGCCTTGTGTAACGATGTACGGTTGCGCTCGCGCTACACCTCACTGAGCCAAAAAGACTACAGTATTCCAGCTCGCCTGGAATACGCGCAACACGCTATATATACTATAACGGTCGGTCGGCAACCACCCCGTTACAATTACCCCCCCTTCTAGTCCGTGACATCCTGGCACGGTGATAGAGGCTTCTAGTCTGCTTATTAGTCTGCGTGCTTGCTTCTAGGCCCCATCACTACTTAGGATGCTAAGGTGTAGATATATATAGCTTAAGCCCCTAAGGTTGCCCTTGTCAGCTAGGTAGGGAACTACATTTGCGTGGCTGAATTCAATCGCTCGCTTAGCAAAGCGAGCGAGACAGCCAGAAAAAACCCATTGACCGTGGAGCCGGAATACTCTTGTAACGATGTACGGTTGCGCTCGCGCTACACCTCACTACAGCTTGGGTAGGAATTAATGGTGCATAACCCCATACACTACATTACCAAAAATTTGAATCTTTTTATATTTGATCTTTGTAAGCAAGACATTCTATTTGGTCGCTTGTTAAGCGAGCAGGAAAAGGAGAGATCTTTGGTTTTAGGTAAACCACAGCCTACTTATTAAGTGATATTTAGTTTGATCTGTTTGTTCTCTGCAGCTTTAGGGAATCAGATTTCTACAGCCAAGACTTTTGAGGATATATTAAGAGAAGACTTTGAATGAATTAAACGCTTTGTAAATAATTGTCATCATTATCGCTGCATATCCATAAGCATATGCAACTGCTCCATTTTCACCTCCTATCAATGTTCCTCCTCCCGCCACAATTTCATCACAAATTATTCCCCAGCTACCAACTCCTTACATCTAAGCTGCATCTGCGGATGATTAATCCAATTCTCCATATCTCTTCCCCAATCCTCCCCATCCCCTCCAGTCATGCTTAGCTCAAACCCCTCCACCACCCTCACAAGCAGTATCCTAATCATAACATCCGCAACATACTTCCCCATACACTGTCTGGGCCCAAACCCAAACCTCCAAAAATTATACCTAGCCTGCACAGCTGTGCGTTCAAAAAACCTCTCTGGCCTAAACACACTAGAATCCTTCCCCCAATAAGGATTCCTCTGATTCAGGGCGTAAGAATCAATAACAAAGTTGGTGCCAGCCGGGAAGTAAAACCCGCCTATAAACCGGCCCGTGGGCGCTGCTTGCGGGACCGAAAATGCAGCGAGGGGACGCAAGCGGGAAGACTCGGGGATGCATGCTGCGAGGAAGGTGGATGGGCTTAGTAGATATGCAGAGAAGGAAGCTTGAGGATCTTGACGATGCGAGAGGATTTCGGCGCGTAATCGCTCTTGTGCTTCCGGGTGCGAGGCAAGGAAAACCAGATTCCAGGATATTCCGCCTAGTGTTACGTCCAGGTTCGCGTATAGCATTTCATCGAGGGTTTGCAGGAGCTGTTCTTCGGTTACTTCATTGGAATCCACAGCTTCGTACATTTGTATGACGGGAGCGTTGAGGCCAAGTTTTATGGCGCGGTCTCGAGCTCGGCGGTTGAAGGATGACCATTGGGTTTTGAAGAACGCCAGTTCGTGATTTACGGATGTTGGAAGATATTTGGACCAGGTGAAGCGCGGAAGACCCCCCGCGATTACGTGTTTGAAGAGTGCTTCTCTTTTTGGAGCAATGGTCTTGAGTTCTTTTTCCATGTCGAGGGAGAGTTCGCCATAGATGATTTCAGCGACGATCCAGAAGGGAAGGTATTTTAGATCCTGCGCTGGATCGATAATACCCTCAGATAGTTTTGAATCCACCCACAATTCGTCGAAATGTTGACGTGTTCGACGTTCCATATTGGCAATATATCCTCCGACGACTGATCTGAGAAATGGCCGTTCGCACACAGCTCGCACGCGCTTCCATTCTTCTCGACTTATTAATCCAACGCATTTTCCAAGGATTTCGCTCATCAAATAGCCGGAATTGTTGTTCACGGCTTTAAAATGTTTGTCGGAATCTTTGAAGGCTTCTTGGATGTGTTCTGGTCGAGTCAATATACTGCCAATACGCAAGTTAGTGCATTGCCGCTTTGGTGCATTGGCAGCGGGTGGTTTTCACTCCTTACACTTCAGGTGTCCTTCCAGACCAAATACGGTATAAGGGCCCATACTCTCTTTCCCACTTCACGCTGTTTTCTTTGCCGTGGAGAAACTTAGCTGCGTCGCCCTGGCCATTGGGGAATCTATAGGGTGCAGTTGGAAGCGAGCTTTGATCATCTGTGTTTTTGACAGGGTGGTGCCAGCAAAGCCAAATCTGATTGTATCAGCTTCTAAAATCATAAATTCAGACCTAAGCAACAGATTTTGTGTGTTTCTTACATGTATGAGAGCCGAAAGAGCATCCAGGGGTTTGAATAACACTGTTGTTGAAAGAAATATGAGAAGAAAGAGTGCCAGGAGGATCCACACCCAGTACAAAGAATAACTCTCAAACACTGTGGAAATCATCTTGGCCACAGATGCATGAGCCAAATTTTATGCTAAGTCACTAATATATGTCCTTAGATCACATCATGCCTCGCTTGGTGGTCTTCTTATCCAACATTTCCTACCGGCCAGCTTGTAAGCTTGACTTCTGTAGGTAGCATCCATCGCACCGATACTTGACAGGCACACCTCGGGCACCGAGCGGAATTCAAACATGTCATATCGACGGAGTCATGCGCAAACTTCTTTCTCAAAGTGCTCAGCATCATTGTATTCATTGTAGTAGATTTGAATTGAGGAAATGAACACTAGATATCCGGCAAGAGCTCCAATCCCTGAAACAGACTCTCCTTCGTCAACTTCACCCACATAGCAATCCTCTCTGCCTCATAATACCTCTCATTATAACAAACCTGCCAAGTAATCCGTCCCCCCCTCGTCCATGAAAAAGATGTCACCCCCGGATCTGGTGTTTCATATATCAGCGAGAAATCCCTCAAAGCAACCTTCCCATGCAAACCCTCCAGCCTCGGCTCAAACATCCCAAAACTAGAAACCGACAACATCTCATTAGGCGGCGGATCCGGCATTGCTTTCATCATCGCGAATGTTCCCAGCATCGGCTCAATCATCGCGAGTAGGTCATCTACATCGGCTTTCCAGCCGTTATAGTAGTCTTTGAGATGTTGCGCTGTGTCCAGAAATGAGCCGGGGGTAATAGCTTGCGGGATGAATGACACGTAAGGAATACACGATTCCTGATCTTCGGCATCACATTTTGCTCGTAAGCTGAAGAGGCCGCAGGAGCAGAATTTCCGGTCTTCGTCTGAAGGATCGAGTTTCTTTGCAGCGAGAATCACTGCGGCTTCAATAACGTGCGTAGGTGAAAATCCTTTCGATTTTGCTGCCGCGATCACTCTGCTTGTTTCGTCGACGCTGAGTTCCATGCGTTGGACGCGGGTGGTTCCTGGGATGGCTTGAAGGTCTTTTGCTCCGACGCCAAGTGAGGGAAAGGCACCGAACCAGTTGTTGATTGTGGATTGGGTTTTGGCGATTTGTGATGGATTTGAGTCTGGGATATGGGCGGCAAGTTTGAGGGGGCGAGGTAGATTCTTTGCTTCGTCGCCGTATGTGACATCTCCTGGAGGCGAGTTCAAGAGTTCCAAGAGATAGTTGATCAGACAAAGTAGTGAGTGGCCATCCATTGTATGGTGCGAAACCACAAGCAATAGTTGCCGAGTCTGCGGGAAAACATGCAGCGTGGCGCGTTCGACAGATTGAACTTCTGGAAGGAAATCCTGAGCCGTTTGAGGTCCATCATGTACAACAAAAGTTTCAGCAATCCACTCCTCTACCTCTTTCGGATTGGCGACTCTATACAGCCTCGTGTTGTCGGCGGAAATCGTACTGGCGAGCACTGGATGCCTATATCGAATCCATTTCCAAGCCTGCTGAATTGCCGCCGCAAAATCTGGTGTCGCGAAGTGAAGTCTCATGATTGTGGAGAGACGGCCCCATTCTTTTCCATAGCGCGCGTACATGTTCCTCATATCAGTGTAATGCGTTTCAGTCGTATCTAACGAGCGTGTGTAGACCCCTGGAGTTGAATCCTTCCATTGCAAACTGCCTTCCGCCATTGCTTTGTAGGTTTGAATTTGAAGAGGTGGCAGAAATAAGTCTTCAGGAAAAATTGCCTTTGATTGCGGGAGTGGATCAATATAAAGGCGAGGTTATCTGCCAATAAATGGGAAAGGAGATCTTGTCAAAATATCATGCAATTTATGGGAATGAAAGCTAGGTTCCTTTTACTATAACTGACCAGTCATCACGGTGCGCTGCAGACCGTCTTTGCCATTCTGCCGGCCATTTTCTCGCCTCCGGCCCGTACTGCAATATACATAGTGGGTTACTGGAACCCTGCACGAAACCCCCTTGATTGATAAAAAAAACTAGGAACGGATCTTGGAATGGCTCATTGTAGCCGCGGATTGGCTTGAAACGTTGTAAATAGTGGAATATGAATAGGCTGTCTATATTGTAAAGTCCGTGCCACCTCGTAAAACCTTCCATAGAGGAACACATTCGCCATTGAGGACAGATTACTTCATCCACGACAAAGATGTATTAAATTTGAATATATAGTACCAAGCAACTTATTCGAGTGGAGAATTTGCAATGCATAGAAATGCTGGAAATTATCACTGAATATGTAAAATTTTGAAGTATTGCTGATGGAATTTTAGTGGAACTTACAGCCTCAGATTTGGCGATCAACCTCAAGCTACAGAATAGCAATAATTTTCAACCTATTCTTCGGAGTTTGATTGGATTTCCTCAACTCTTCTACTTCCAGCTCTCTACTCTCATCGCCTACCTAATTACCCCTAGTGACCGAATTTCGGCGCCCTCTCCAAAATCACCTTTACCGCCTCCCTTTCCAACATCCTCTCACTCCACCTCTCAATCGCTGGCCAGCTCTTAATATCCACGCCAAGAAATTTGAACATCCACGGCATAGCGAAGGGGAAATATGATAGATCGGCCAATGTGGGCCGGGCTTTGAGTGCGATGTAATTCTGTGAGGGGAGGGAGAGCCGGGACTCAAGGATGTCCCATTGGCGGAGGGTGTTTGCATGAAGTCTATAGCAAGGGCAGGGGCGTGAGTAGGGGAGCAGAGGTAGCAAAGGGGAGACAAGGAGAGTTCTTACTTCTCTATAGTGCGTGGTAGTTGTTCAGGATTCGCGCGCGTAGGATACCCCCTCAGGAAATAAAGCCAGTACTTTGCCGTCGCCCTATTTCCCCTCATTAGCCCCCATCCCTCATCATCCTATCTCATTCCTCCTTGATAGCACCCCACTTACCCAATACCTGCAGTCTGATACGCTGTCCAACTCAAGACATCCCCCTTTTCCTTGGCCGTACGTCCTCCCCACTCACCATCTTTGTCCCACCTGTCCGCCAAATACTGCAGACACGCTGTGCCCTCAAACACAATAACCTCTTCGCCCGTTACTGGGTCTCGGTCTTTGAGAGAGGGAACCATGCGTTCGGGGTGGATGCGGTAGAACCATTGGGATTTAGTGTCGATGCAGGAGAGGACATGAGGGATATTGAGTTCGAGGGCGAGGATGAGGGGTTTGATGTAGTTTATGTAGGAGGTTTCGTCGGCTGATTGGGAGGTTAGAAGAGGATGGGCAAGATAGAGGGGCTAGGGGCTAGGAACCTTTGATTATGTAGAGAGCAACACGGCCGTCGTAATCGAGGTCTCCGATCACCACTTCGCCGTTCTCACATGTAGTACCGTCGAGTAATGTGATGGTGTTTGACATATTGGGTGTCTGTGGTAAGAAAAAAGTATTGTGAGAGGACTGGGAGGCTATATGGTAAGTTCTTTTATATATACACCTAGCCGGGTTTCAATGATGACAGGCCGCCGGATTGTGGAACCGGAGGCCGAGTTGAGAAACTGTTCTTAGAGACCTCTTAGTATCGGCCCAGTATTTCCGAGAATTGAATCATACCGGCAGAACACAACGCTCGACTTGAGAAGGTTAGTCCTTATGAATTTCGCCTAGAGAAATTTCGGTTAGAAGTAGAGTTTAGCGACATGGAAACTCTAGGGCAACAAACAGGGACAATAGTGAGGGTAACAACGAGTGATTTGTAGAATTGGTAGCCTCTAACAGTAATAAAGGTAACACCTATCGTGTAAGCCCAAATGTATACTGAAACTAGAATGCAAAGAGTGGTTCTTCCATCCAAGCCCATTTATCCAAGCACCCGTTTCTCAGATCTTTAACTCAATAGCCTGCACCCAGGCATTCCTCAGGTAAAAGATCCCCGTAACCCTCCACCCCGCTCTCTGCGCGAGATCCCTCCACTGAACCTCCGTCCTCTCATGCCCCTTCGCCGTCATCATCATGTTAATATCCCCATATCTACTCAACCTTCCTACCCTCCCATCCGCCAAAATGCTCTCAAGCACCACTAACCTACTCTTCGGGCCAGGTAAGATTGCCTTGCGAATATTCTGCAAGATGGTTAGAGCTCCCGGGTCTTCCCAGTCGTGCAGAACCCATTTCATAGCGTAGACTTCGAAGGAGGGAATGGATTTCAAAAAGTCGCCAGGAATGAGATTCTCGACTGGGACGCGGGGAGAGATGTCGGCGTATTGGCCGCCAGGGGAGTAGAAGGATGTGATGTGGTCAATGACGCTGGCGAGGTCGAGGACGCCGCCGCGCATTGTTTCATGTTTTCGTAGCAAAGAGGCAATGAGTGCCCCGCCGCCGCCACCAATATCCAGGACCGTTTTGTCGGCTACTTCTTCCCAGGGATAGTCTTCGAGAATCCCAGGAGCCATGGCGGTAGCGCCCGCGCCGAGCGTTTTATGGAGGCGGGGAAGCCAACCCTGGGCTTGGAAGTATGTGAACATGTTGTCGTCAGTATCAAAGTTGATTTGTGCCCCTGAGCGAACAGCATCTTCTTTGACAGAAGCCGGGATGCCACGAGCGATATCGTAGAATTCATTGCCGTACAGGTCCACCCAATTATGCCATTGAGTCCAATTATCGCTTCTGAGAAGAGTGGAAATACGATTATTAGCGTACATTTCGGTGCTGGTGTCAAAGCTGAAGATGCCGTTGTTGTAAAGGGGCCGCATGATCTGGCCCAATCGATCTGGCCTAGCTTTGCTTGCCCGTGCTAGAGCATTCAAGTCCAATGGACCTTTTGCAAGGATATCGGCAATATTGAGCTCCACCGCAGTGCAAAGGCACTTTGTATTGGTATAGCCGAAAAATTACCGTTAGCCAAATAGCAGCACCATGGCTTCAGTTGAATTCTCACCTAGAAAATGATCTGCCAATACCAAGTGACCTGGTTCCAAAATTTGCTCGATCTGATGGAGTAGATCAATAGCTTCTGATGCCATTGCAGCTATCTTCTTTTCGGGTAATTTTGCGTCATTGTGAAGGATTGCATCCAAGTGAGCACGAGTAGCATCAATCTTCAGTGATCCTAGAGACCCGTTCAGGGAGGAGATAAGGTGCTCGAACAGACCCTCTATGCTGACGACGCCATTGGTATCCATCGAAGGCCGTCAAGTATAGAATTAACAAGAATCGGCGGGGCAACAAAGAGTTGGTTTAGAAAAATGGCCAGATAGTAATAAAAAAAAAATTCAAACTGCAAGGGGAACGGTGAAATAGACGCTCTTTACTGTACCTGTAGGGTTACAGCACAGTACCCCGCGACAGGACTCCATGTCAAGACAACAGGGCCCCGAGACCAGATTTACGGCCCGCTGCAAGTCAAGCCCCCTGAGCAAGCCAAGGGTCCGCATCTCTCTTTACATAATTCGCAATTAAGCTTTCATTCCTCAAGTAATATTTTTTCTCCCAATGTATTTCTCTTTGTTCTCAAGCCTGCAAATCCTCTTCACTCTCGTCAACGCCACCACATTTTCAAATTTGACAATGCCAGCCACAGCACCCCTCCTGGATGTGCTCATCATCGGCGGCGGACCTGGAGGACTCTCGGTAGCCACAGGCCTCGCGCGCCAGCTTTACACGGCTGTAGTTTTCGATTCGGGATTGTATCGCAATGCCCGGTCGCAACATATGCACAACGTTGCGACTTGGGACCACCGCTCGCCGGCCGAATTCCGCGCAAAGGCCCGCGACGACCTCTTAGCAAGATACAACACGATTCAATTTGTTAATACGACAATTGAAAGCGTGTCAAAGACGCCGACTGGTGTGTTCCAGACGACGGATTCGACGGGTAAGGTTTGGGAGGGTAGAAAGTTGGTGTTGGCGACGGGCATTCGCGATGTGTATCCTGAGATTGAGGGATATGATGACGTGTGGGGAAAGGCCGTGTATGTTTACTCCCTCAATACCGCAAATCTCCCTGCCAAAGTCGCCGAGAACTGAATCGTGCTAATATCAAGAAAATAGCTACCATTGCCTTTTCTGCGACGGCTACGAAGACCGCGGTGCTGCCTCTGCAGGCGTCCTCGCCATTGGGGACATGGGAAATGTCGGCGTATCCCTTCACATGGCGCGCATGGCCAAACGGCTGGCGGAAAAAGTCACCATCTACTCAGACGGCGATCAAGAACTCGGTGACCAGATCAAGATAGCTGCAGGTGACGAAATCCGTGTCGACAACCGCCGAATCACTCGTTTGCAAAAAGGGCCTATCAAATCAGAGTTGATCATGCATTTCGCAGATGGAAAGCAAAAGACGGAAGGATTTTTGGTATGTGAATAACCAGTACCGCGTCTTACGTTCATCAAGAACATCGTGATAGAAGGTTGCTAATTGCTTAATCCGTTTCCTATTAATAGGTGCATAAACCAAAGTCGGAAATCAACGGCCCTTTTGCACAGCAACTATCGCTTGAGCTTACAGAGCAAGGGGATATCAAGACCACGCAACCTTTCCATGAAAGCAGCATTCATGGTGTTTTTGCGATAGGAGATTGTGCGACGCCAATGAAAGCCGTGGGAATCGCCATGTCAATGGGTGGATTGGGGGCTGGTGGGCTTGCGACGCAGCTGCAGTCAGAACCTAGGTTGTAGACACAGTAGTCACCAGGATCAGGATCAGGATGAGTCCTTGTTGAATAAAATATAAAATGATTGAATTAGAATACAAGTAGTCTTCTAGCCTACAGAGCCTCCTCTTTTAACTTTCGGCTGGCGTAACGCCATAACCAAAACGACTTAGCGGGTCGTTAATGATCGCCCGCTTATTTAAGGGGCTTTCCAGGATAGAGTGACGAAAGCCGAGATTTTGATGTAGCTTGACAAGAATACAACGAAGATATAAATTTTCCAGTCCAAGAACGAAACAGCGCCCGATTCTTCATGACCTGAATTGAAGGTATTTTGAAGCGAGCATCGATCGTGCTTTAGTCTGTTGGAAAGTTTTCACCGAAACTGTCCATAAACAACGCTGCATCGTATTTCAGCAGAAGGCCTAAATCTGAGATCCTACCTACAGTATATCCCCACTCAACCATGATGCGCTTACTCAACAAACCTACCTCGCTGACATCCTCGTTTCGAATCTACATACCTCTTCTTCCTCTTCCCCCCCCTTCTGACTACTCACCCTAGAACCAGCAAACAAACACCTCTCCACTCTCCTCAACCCCTCCAGCAAAACCTCCTCCGGCACCGAAAACACAATCCGAACCCAGCCTTTACCCTCTATGATCCTGACCTTGAAGCTCTTGCCCCCCGCAACCAAAACCCCCTCCCTTTTCAGACTTCGCACCATCTCATCTTCGCCCTCTTGCGTTTTGATGTTCTTGCCTAGCTTTGCGAAGACGTAGAGCCCTGCGGTTGGGGGGATGAATTTCACGTCCCAGCGTTTGAGATGAGTGCGCAGGATGGAGAAGGCGGTGGTGAGACGGGCGGTGTTGAGGGCGAGGAGGGCGGGGAGGCGGCGGGAGGTGAGGAGGGTGGCTGTGAAGAGGCTAGGGAGGGATGAGACGGTGGTGCTGTTTAAGAGAGCGATGCCGGTGCGGAGGGCGGGGTTGGATTGTGTGATAATGCAGCCCTTTTGAGTGGAGTTACTATTAGTTAAAGTTTCTTTTTGGGTTTTTACTTAGAGGGACGATCATGGATAGCTTGGGAGTTTTTTTTTGAGGAGCTAGGAAAGGGGAGCGAGTGGTTGAATCGGTAAATAACAATATATACTCACCAATCTGATCCCACTAGATCCGAAATCTTTACTCATACCCCATACCACATGCACCTTACTCCTATCAATCTCCGCCATTTCCTCGGTCGGCAATAGTAATTCCCCCTCTAAATCCTCAGCTTTCATCCCTGCTACCTTAAGTGCAGACACGAATGGCACTACTGCTTCATTCATATCTCCATATTGTGCAGCAATTTCAGAAAGCGCATACATCTCATCACTCACGAAATGGATTCCGCGCTTCTGGCACCAGCTCATGCATTGTCGCAGCACAGATGGCGGGTAGCAGAGTGAGAGGGGGTTGTGTGGATTTGTGAGGATGAGGGCTTTGATGCGGGCGGGGGATTCGTTGGAGGAGTAGGTGTGAGTGAGTGCTGGAATTAAAGAGGATGTTAGAGATGCGGTGAGATGCCCTCTTTGTGATTGGGAACTCGTGGGAGAAAGATGGGAAGTTGAGCTGTAGACGGGGATGACGGTGACGGAGGAGCGGAAGTGGAAGTGGTGGTCGAAGCCGCCTATAGATCGGTGGGTAAGTATATGTTCTTTTTACTTGAATTTGGTATTTAGGAGAGGATATATGTAATGGCGCGCAAACGAACGAAGATGAGATGGAATGGAATGGAAAATATACGAACTCCAGTATGGAGCTGGGACCAGAACGCTGTCACCCTCGTCGCAGATGTTATAGAGCAAAGTATCGAGGCAGCTGCTCACGCCTGGTGTAACGACGACATGATCGGGCTGGACAGGAACAGATGGGTAGAAGTAGCTATTGAAGAAAGAAGCGAGGGCTTCGAGAACCTTTGGGTCACCGCCAAAGCCACGGGGGTAGGAAAATTCCTGAAAATTGAATTAAAACTCAGCACGATGTTACCCGAGAAGATATGGCTGGACTTACTTCAGCTGTCAGATTCTGGGCAATAGCGTCTTTGCATATTTCAAGGAGCTCTGGGCGAAGAAGCCAGTTCTCTGCTGTTCCTAGATCTATCTTTGCTGGACCCTTTGATGTTCGTTCAGCAATGGTGGCAGCGATGTGTGGCAGCATGGAAGCAACACTCTTGCTCATCCGTTTTGAGAGAACATTGGTATCTGCCATTTTAAAATATCTAACGTATGTAATACAGCTCAAAGGCCAAAGCAAACCCAGATATATGCTCATCAATACCGTATGCATCCCGAAGGGCGGACCGATGTACCGGAGCGCCGATGTCATGCATTTCAAAATTACTTCTTTCCCCTTGCGAAGAAAAGTTGCTTCTCTCCTCCAAACTTAGATGGAAGTTTCGAGTGCTCTCGGTGAAATACATAGTCTGCCTCGGTACATCCAGCTTGCTTCAAGATCTTGACCATTTCCTCTTCATCAAAGCCTGAACGACTCATTGTCTGTTTGGCTGAGTGCACCTCTTGCTGATGTCCTCCGCCATGTTCATGATGATGGTGCGTCTCCTGCTCTTTACTGGCACTCGGGGCCCAGTCAATAATGAGAATAGAGCCTCCGTCTCTAAGTCTCTCGACAAGACTCGTCGTCATCAGCTGGGGGTCCTCGACGTGATGCAGAGCCATGCTCATGACAACAATATCAAACCCGTAGAGGTCCTCTCTCTTCAACGCCTTGGGGATCTTCTCAGGTGGTACCATTAGATCGCCTTGCACGGCGTGCATTTGTTGCTCAGGGAGACCTTGCATACGGGCGCGGTCGTTGTATGCCTTGACCATGCTATCCGATACATCAATGCCTCGGATGGTGGTGACGTATGGGGCTAAAGCCTGGTAATTCTGTTAGTTACGCTACGCTAGAAGTACTGCTACTTGGATTCTATAGCACCTACCATAGAGGCGACACCATTGCCACAAGCATAGTCAAGCATCGTGACCGGGGCACCAGCCGTTGCTGGTGTCACGCCAATCCAGTCCATATGACTCTGGATGTAGTCGGTGATCTGGCGCGTGAGTGCCTGTACCCATTCTTGCTTGAAAACGCTGTCGGCGTTTGTGCTTTCGTCAAGGGTCAGTAGGTGTGCATGGCAGGGGAGGGGGGAAGGGTGAAATGGGAGAGAGAGGGAGAGGGTTGGTTGCATACTTCCAGTAGCTACGGTTGAGCTCTCCCAAGGTGCTTGACGCCATGATGATCTCCTGTGCAGAACTCGTAACCTTAACCTACTGCCTTGCTACCCGTATGGGGGAAGGTCGATGGATGGTCGAGATAGTAGAGATTGCGATGTGGACAGTGGACTTGGGTCTGGACGTGAGTTGGAATGTGTGGACGGTACCGTAGAGTCGAACGAAGCAAAGGGGAAATACCGGTACGAGCAACGGGCCGTTCGGCCTCTTGTAGCGGGCCGTTAGTCACCAGCACCTTTCATCTTTCGTCTCCTACTAAGAACTATCTCCCGAACCAAAATCCCAGGTCACAGTACAATAGAACTTTCCCCTTCGTTTTCTCATACAAACTTGTGGCGTTGGTGCGCCTAGGCGTACTGTAATATTGCCAGTCTTACAGTACTACCATCTTCCAAAAACCATATCTTAGACGAGACACCACCAGACACCACCAAATATCACCCTTCCAAAACTTGCCTCACCGTTGTCTTCTTGTGTAACATCTTCTTGATTGCTGTCACATCCATCCATTCCGCTTTTCTCCATCATCTCTCTATTTTTTCTCCATTACAGTATCTCGCTTGATACTTGACGCCATGGCCACCACAACAGAAACAGACTCGGCAAAGCCAGAGACAGAGACAAAGTCAGAAAAGCCCGAATCAGAAAGCACTCCTCCACAATCAGCTGAGAGCGATGGGACATCAGACCCGGGCGCAGCACAGGCGTGGACGATGGACACCTCAGATTTCCCTAAGCCCAAGGCGCTGGCAGCAATCATGATTGGCCTCTTTCTGGCTATGTTTACCAACAATCTGGATGCGACCATCATTGCAACAGCCATCCCATACATCACCGACGACTTTAAAACCATCCAGGATGTCGCCTGGTATGTGTCGGCCACTTTCTTGACCTTCGCTGCCTTCCAGTCCACCTGGGGAAAGGCTCTGAAATATTTCCCCATCAAGCAAACCTTCCTGCTTGCTCTATTTATCTTCGAGCTCGGTAGTCTCATCTGTGGCGTGGCTCCAAACAGCACGGCTCTCATTCTGGGCCGTGCCATCGCTGGTGCAGGTGGTGCTGGAGTTTCCTCTGGAGTCTTCAGTCTGATTGCTTTCTCCGCCCCGCCACCACAGGTTCCGGCGTATATGGGAGGCGTGGGAGCAACATATGCTATTGCTGCTCTTCTAGGCCCTCTTCTTGGCGGTGTTTTGACTCAACATGCATCATGGCGGTGGTGCTTCTACCTTAACCTACCCTTTGGAGCCGTGACGGCTATCGTGGTCTTCTTCTTCTACAAAACGCCAGCGGCATCGCGGTATGCTCTCAATACCCCCTTCAAGGAGAAAATGCTGCAGATGGATATCGTTGGCTCCATTTTGATTATGGCAGGCGTGACCTGCTACATTCTGGCCTTCCAATGGGCCGGCATATCCAAGTCCTGGTCTGACAGCTCGGTCATCGGCTGCATCATTGGCTTCGGCCTCATCACGATCGCTTTCGCCATCAATGAATGGAAAATGGGTCACCGCGCTCTTCTACAGCCGCACCTTATCAAGAATCGCCGCATCTGGTCCAACTGTGTGCACGTCTTCTTCATAGCCGGTGGCTTTTTCGTCCTGATCTACTACACACCCATTTATTTCCAGTCCATCAAAAACACAACACCCCTGGAATCTGGTGTGAGAAATCTCCCAATCATCATTGGCTGCTTCTTCAGCATCATGGCCGGTTTCATTGTTGCGGTGTACGGCTTGCTCTGGGCACCTCTCATGGCCGGTGGCGCCGCTCTCGCAACTATCGGCTGCGGCCTCATTTACACCTGGGACATCAACACCAATGCAGGCGGCTGGATTGGCTACCAGGCGCTCACAGGCATTGGCACAGGTCTCGCCATGCAAATCCCCATCATGGCAAACCAGGCCATTGTAGCTGTCGAAGACATGTCCAGCGTCATGGCCATGACTCTCTTCTTCCAGATAATCGGCGGATCCTTTTGCGTCTCTGCTGCACAAGCTGCTTTTGCAAACACGATGTTGCGCACACTTGCGACGACTGCGCCGGGTGTTGATCCGGAGCAAGTGCTAAATATGGGCGCGACACAACTGCATGAGGTTTTCTCCCCGGAGCAGATTCCGGGGATTTTGGATGCGTATATGGCAGGCTTGAAGGTTGTATTTGCACTTGCTATTGCGCTCGTGGGCTTGAGTTTTGTCTTCACGTTGGTTCCTAAGTGGAATCACTTGAGACCGGGACAAGGAAAAGAGAAGAAGAAGACTGATGGTGCTAATGCGGCGTAAACTACGCAAATAAATCAAAGGGTGGTTGGAAAGTGATTAAGAGGCGCTTTTGAGCCAACACTTAAGACGGGCCGCCCAGCTCGGCCAAAACCGAGCCGCTGAGCTCGCCCTCCACTCGCTCGCTTGTTATAATATCACTTCTCACTTCTCGCTTTGTCTCGCATCTGTGGCCAAAAGCGACTGTGGGCCAATTGACCAATTGCCCTTCTGCCATGCCTACACGTCTCTCCCTCGCGTCTCTCTTCGCGTCTCTCTTTGCGTCTCGCGTCACCCTCTTTTATCTCTCTCTCTCTCTCCCTCCCTCCCTCCCTCCCTCCCTCCCTCCCTCTTTCTCTCTCTCTTGCCTCTCTCTCTCTCTCGCCTCGTTCTCATCACTACAGCGCACGCGAGTGTGACATTTACGATTAGTACTAGATAATGTCTACTACCACCCTTCCCGCTACACTTGCAGTCCCAATCCAAAATCATACGTATGCCGGCGACCGCTTCCTTTACTGCCACACCTGCCACTTTGTCGTTTTCCAAGCAGGCCTCCGAGAGCACCTCCGGAAGATCCATAAGACACTCCCCCGCAGCCAGCGGAAGCAGATCCTCGACCAATTCACTGCGCTCTTAGACGTCGTCACCCAGTCTGACCATGCTAGGCATCCATTGCCGCCTGACCACTCGCCACCTATACCCTACTTGCCAACGTACGAAGGACTCGCCTGTGGCCATGACCACTGCCGTTTCCTAAGCCGGAACCACACCTGCCTCAGGAAGCACCTCAACGCAGACCACGCCCGCTACAGAGGCGCCTGTGCACCCTTCATTCATCAAGTCACCCTGCAGAGCTGGTACAGCGACACGCGTGCCAAGTACTGGATTGTTGGCAGCGAACGGACCGCAGCTACAGAGAGTGAGGTGAAGAAGCACAAGGACGGTGCGAGGCACAGCAACCAGCCCTGTGCCTTGGCAGCTCTGCTGACGCAGGAGCAGGAACGCCTAGACCAGCGCAGGCAGGACTGTATGGCAGGCGGCACTGCTCTACAGGCTACTGAATCAACGCTCTAGCTGAGGCATACCCAGTGGCCAGTACAGTTTGCTAACCGGCCGCTAGACATCCTTGCAGCCACATCAGTGCTGCCATACAGGCTGTGCACTGCAGACTATATCCTTGGGGCCTGGGAGGGGACTGACTTCCTGAGCCCAGTGGAGGATGAGCTCAGGCTGTGCCGGCTGCTGGAGCTGCTCAGCCATGTCTTCGACCGCTGCCTTCAGACGCTGAAGGCCACGCCTGAACCACTCCGCTGCTGGCTGAAGAGCTATACAGAGACGACCTTTTGTCCAAAGCCCTTCACTGTGCTTGAGCGGCAAGCTAGTCAACGCACGTATCTGGGCTATTGGAGGCGCTTTCTCTGCTTCGTCTTCCGTGCTTGGAGGACAGGGCTGCCTTTGCGCAGCCGGATTTATGGCATTCAGTTCTCTATAGCGCAAGAGGTCTTGATGACGCATATTTGGACACTTCTCAACAAGGATGTAGTAGAATTGGACAATGACCTAGATGATGACCTAGACGACGGCCTAGACGATGACTTAGATGACGTAGACGATGACTTAGATGACGACTCAGACAATGACTTGGATAAAGGATCGGAATTAGGGCACAGTAGCTCAGATGATAACTACTTGGGCGAAGGATCAGCAGAGGGACTGAGCAAAGTCTTAGACTTAGGATCAGACGCAGAGCTTGAACTGGCCGAGCAGTTATTTCAGCTTAGCTGTGCATTCTGGACCGACATCTCAGCAACTGGCATTACCTCCCATCTGCCCCTAGTCTACTTCCCTGGCGTCCTTGGCATTCAACGAGAGGGTCTGACCTTCGGCACAGCACACCTGTACACGACCTACCTCGCAGGACTCGCCTATGTCGGCCGCCTGCTGATGCTAGAATATGCCCTTCCTCAACAGGCTTATCGCACCCTTGGCTGGCCTAGCTGCGCATCCTGCCTAGACCAACTTCAGCGGCTGCAGCTGATCAGGCGGAAATACCTGTGTAGGGGCGGCCCTCATGCTATGGCACACATCCTGGAACTGCTTTATAAGGGTAGGTCGATTGCTAAGAGAGAGGGGCAGCGTGCCAACATTAGCTGGTCCCCTGATAGGCAAGTCTTACAAATGGACAATGCTAGCGCCTTTAGCATGGCCCAGTTTCGTACAATGGCCTGGGTTACAATCCAGGACTGCCAGAAACTCCTCCAAGAGCTCATGTTTGGCTGGCAGCCAGTAGTCAACTTAGACGCAATCCAAGACAACCTTACTAATATCCAGGCAGGCTGGTCGTTTTTAGAGGAGCCTGCAAATAAGCTACAAGGCTCCTTCCGCCACCTCTATCAGCGGGCCTGGGATAGCATAGGCCAAGGGCTTATGGTTAGAGGCCAATGGTCTCGTCCTCGATCAGAGAAATACATCCATGTAGTGAGCAGCTTTCAGCGGCTTCTTTCAGCCAGCATCCACTTTACTGGAGGCATCCCTGGACGTGGGACTGAAACTACAACCATCAAGTGGTGCAACACCCGCCATGTGATGCGGAACATCTTTGTCTTCCAAGGTAGGCTGGTTATCATCACAGAGTATACTAAGGCTAGGGGTCGAACGAACAAGTCCTTCTATATTGTGCGCTTCCTGCCAATACTCGTCAGCCAGATCCTGTTCCAATACATTGTCTACGTGCGGCCGTTTGTAAAGGCTTTGAGTAATCAGGCTCAGCTTGGCTCTCAAGTGGCTGCATCGCTCGACCAGTATTCGTTCGCCTTGACAAGAACTGATAATACGCCATTCTGTACAGTTGACCTATCAGCTGTAATCTCTAAGCAGACAAAGAAAATGCTTGGCACCTCTCTGGCCACTGCATTGTACCGTCAGTCTACGCTTGCAATTGCAAAGAAGCATATAGCGACAATTGCCAAGCCACTTGATCCATATTCTGCAAGGACTGGCAGCAATGCTCTACTGCTTGGCATAGCTCGCCAGGCTGGCCATACCATCCAGACGCTTATGGACTCGTACGCCATCAACAAAGCATACCCTACACGACTCCAGCCAGAGCTGATCCGCCAGTACGAGATCGTGTCGGGGCTGTGGCACCAGTGGCTGCAGCTTGGCGAGTTTGAGCAGAAACTTACTGCCAAGCAGTTGGAGGACGCGCGAGCAAGCCTAGACGGAGTGGCGACGCTGCCACTGCCACCACCAAGGCGGCCCCGAGGACGGCCGCGAAAGCAGGCGCAGGCAGTGGTGCAGCCAGTCCAGCTAGCAGCAGAAGGTTTAGCAGGCAGCCAGCTTGATCTGCCACCAATGCGGCTCCAAGAACAGCTGCGAAAGCAGCAGCCGCCGGGGGCGCAGCCAGTCCAACCAGCAACAAAAAGATCGATGGACAGCCAGTTTAATCCGCCACTAACATGGGTCCAAGAGCAGCCAAAAAAAAAACAGCAGCTGCAGGCACGGCCAGACCAATTAGCAGCACAAGGATCAGTAGACAGCCAGCTTGATAGGCAGCCAGCTCGGCAGCTAGATCGGCAGCTAGATGACGAGCTGCCGGACCAGCTACTCCATCTGCTCAGACCATAGGCAATGGCAAAAGAGGGTGGGTAGATCTGACAGGATCTCCAACTCTTATAGATCTGACCACGTCTCCCACTCCTGCACGTTCTCCACTCAGGCCCCTTAGCTCCAGCGCCTTCAACAAGGGCCTAAGTGAGCTTCAGGCTCTTCTTGACGAGAATCCATGGACATGAAGCCTGTAGGTAGCTTTGTCTACAGGCTGAAGCTAAAGGAGGCATATATAGGCTAGACTGGGCAAAGGGGTCGCTGTGGGGGAATGAGTGTATCTAAGTGACATGTGTTGTAGCACAAGCAATGTTTGAATTCGAGGAGTAGTAGTAGTTAATGAAAAGGATCTAACTCTATCCATTTGATTATATAATAGGCTATCTTAGTATTTAGCAATCCAAGCCAGCTCTAATCTAAACCGGCCCTAACGAGGCTCTTTCGGATGCTTGAGCATGACAGGAGATGCTGCAAATTACTCAGTTTGGTGTCACCTTCAACCGTAGCATCTCAAAAATAGGATCGGAAGTGCCTACGCCACCCATTTTTGTACCTAGCTATGTCCAGCGCAGCTCCTCCCATGCCTCCACTGCCATCCGCCTGCTGCTGCCATGGTTGATCGCAGTGGTAGTGGCTTTGGGAGTAGGCCTTGTATTCGTTGTAGAGAATGAGGCAGAGGAGGTAGAAGATGGAGAGAGAAGGTAGGAGTGCACTGAGTGGGCTTATCGCTGAGTGGGCTTATCGCTGAGTGGGCTTATTTGCAAGTCCTTGCCACAAAGACGTAGAGGAGGAGGATTGGGAGAGCAGGAGAATGAGGTAGAGGATAGGGAGAGAAGGCAGGCGTGTGCTGAGCGAGCTTGTCCACAAGTCTATATTCAAAGGCGGATCTGTTTGTGCATTCAGAAGGAAACTAAGCAGCCTTTGTTTGCAGTAGGACG
This sequence comes from Pseudogymnoascus sp. WSF 3629, assembly GCA_001662585.1. NCBI lineage: Eukaryota > Fungi > Ascomycota > Leotiomycetes > Thelebolales > Thelebolaceae > Pseudogymnoascus > Pseudogymnoascus sp. WSF 3629. The sequence continues at coordinate 19,277 of KV454825.1, forward strand.
TGAGTTTGTAACTTGCTCACTCTATAGTCTAGTCTTCGCACATATAAAAGGGGCAGAGCGTCATGACCTATTTTGGATCTAAGACCTTCTTGTGAGAGCCAGCACCTTATTCTCTCATTTCCATGTCTCAAACTTCATAGCAAAGCATCACTACCCATTCATATATGCCGCTAAGTTTGAATGCATAAAAGGGGCATAGCGTCATGGCGCTGGCTTTGCGCGCCATGACTGCATTGGAGGTTAGGTAACTGTTAGCTACCATTAGCTACCATTAGCTACCATTACCTGCCCTTCAGTGCGCCTCCGCACTGTCATGGTGCTGGCTTTACATGCCTCCACTGCGCTGAAGGTTAAGTAATGGGTAGCTACCATACCTACCATTACCTAATACCATTTATCAATGTGACATAGTAAATGGAGAATCACGATCTAGAGTAAGTAAGCTTCTATTCCACAAAGTAAACTCCTGCTTAGGCTCCCCTTCAGCTCCCAATCCAGCTCCCGCTCCGGCTGCCACTCTAGCTCCCACTCTAGCTTTTGCTCTAATTAAACCTTTATATACAACTTCCCCCCCTCTTACTTTCACTCTTAAGGGCTTATGGTGTAATGGTAACATCTCATGATCTATATATGAAGGTTATAGGATTAAGTCCTATTAAGTCCATCAGTTGCTTTTCAACGTGAGAGAAATCTCATAAAGAGAAGTAATTTTTATTATTTTTATTTTTTTACTAACGTATTTCACATACGAGTTGCCTACACAAGCGAGTTACCTACCAAAACACCAAAATGCATTAACTTAACAAAAGTCAACATACTATAACTAACATAAGCCTAATCCTCTAATTAAGAGGGTAGACTACTTCTAGCTATCTAGGTACTAAATGAACATTAATTTAAGAGTGTCTAAGCTACTACATTATCGTTTAACATGTTACATAGGACCCTAAGTAACAGAATAAATAGAATAACTTCCTAATGTAACTCTACCCCTAACTTATAAAAGTTGACTCTATACGAAGAGTTAGCTCTTATTTAGTACATCCTTAACCTAGATTCACATGGATTTCTACCCTAGCTATAAGGCATGTAAGAAATAGTAGACCTTCTGCTCTCTAAATAAGGTAAGAGCCTTATTAGGATAAACTAGACTACTAACTTCATTAAGCATTATATAGAAATCAAAGTAAAGTTTAGTTAGAAATATAATTATAAATAAGTAAAATGTAAAGATCCTAAGATAATTTAAGGGTAGTTCTCTCTTATATAAAACATAGTTATAAAATATAGCATCTTAGAGTAAGATATCTATAACTTTAATAAAGTAGGTTTTATAATAGGAGTTATTACTACTATAAAGGTAGTTATAAGCTTAAAAGTAAAGAGCTATCTAAAGACTATATAGCTAGGGAATAGAGAGTAGGTATTAATTATCTAAGGTATTAATTTATATAGATAGGTACTCTTACTATTTATT